>WMED01003985.1:0-21327 GCA_019650415.1 Pipa parva
TCTCCACAGTCACTTGTGTCACTTACTTATCATCCAAACAATACCACACTAGGGATATTTCCCTATTGTCTTATTTTCTTTTGCCAGCGCAACCACTCACATTTCCTCGAGGAAAAGTACTATCATCATTCTACTGTAGATACCTCCCCACCATTCTAATTCACATGCATATTGCCTTAATTTCTGGGAAACTTTATAACATCTCTACCTTATAATAAATAATCTGTTTAAAAAAATTCCAAATATAAGTTATTTTATATTTAATCTCCTACCTATATGATATATTTAATTAACTCTTATTTAATGCATTTACAAGTTTCTGATTAGTTTAACTCAAATATGCTAAGCCAATATGGTTAAAAGTTTTTCACTCTTGTCACTGTTGGTCATTATTTTTGTACTCTAGGGCAAAAGTTATTAAACTCAGAAAGACTGCTCTGGGTCTTTCTGAGTTTACCAAGAGAAATTTTGCATTGTTCTTGCGAGATTTCTTTTGAGATTTTGAAAAAAATCTCACGAGTACAATACGAGATTTCTCTCTGTAAACTCGGAAAGATCCAGAGCAGTCTTTCCAAGATTAATAACTTTCACCCATTAATAAATATGACTAGGCACGTAGCAAATTAAACAAAAATAATTCAGTATTTCACTTTATTATATTGCTGTCATATATAGCATATACTGTATATCTGCAACCCTTTATCAGATCTTTTTTTAAATATACTGCAGTGGCAAAGAATCAAGAACCATGAATATCTGTTGCTAACAATAAACAAAGTCATGTTTAAAGAGCTTATTGGTGTAAAATATTAAATATAAAAAAAATGAAAAATATTAAAAAATCCCATATCAATGATGGATGAATCATCATAAAATGTAGTAAAATGTATGAACATGTTCACATAAGCCCGGCAGTAAATTTATATACAAATTGGAAAATACTGTATATAGTAAACAGTCTTAAAAAATAATTCAAAAATAAAGTCTGATATTTTTTGTTATTGGGGGTAGCCATAAAAAATGAGACAGAATACAAAGGCAAATAATTAAAAAAAAATATATAAAAATTAGAGGCCAATTGCAAATTAATTTATAGTATCACTATCTACAATATACCAATATATTATTTTTAAAGTGAACATCACCTTTATTATAAGAACCAGGCAGTTTTCAGTCTCTGAAACCTTCCTAAATGACCCAGGCTTCCCTGCTATATTTTATACAGATGTGTGATTAAAATTACATTTTCCTTATTTCTCCATTAGATATTCTAATTTGTCCACCACATCTTTAGTTCAATAAAATGTTTTTTTTTCCAGTCCTATTGCAAATGCTTTACAATAGCAGACTTATTTGTAGTTCAGATTATATATCATTATAGTTATATAACTGAAAATTATAGTTTCAGTTGTAATTTATAATTAAAGGGAATCACTCCTGTAAAAATTAATTTGCTTCTGTTGTGTGTGATTAAAGACTTTAAATGAGGGACCTGTATTTATAAACAATGATTTTACATTCAAGACTAATCTCAGTATTTTTTTTTATTTACAAATCCTTGATCAAAGTATATGTACTGTATATAATACTTCAACAACATGTTGAAATGTACCAAACAATATTTGAATGAAGAAGTTATTGATCAGATTCACAAAAAATGTATAAAAAGTATATTTAAATTATAATAAAACTGTCCTACTATTGATGAATGCACAGTAGAAAAGAGATATTACCCGTTAATACATTTTTAGCATATATAGTAGCACTGTCTGTTTATTTTAAATCAAAGTAATGGATATAGGGGTAATAGATCAAAAGAAGTAAAGACTATCAGGATCTAGTATTCTACAACAACCAATTCATTGCCAGGAGTTAAGTATTGATTCAGCTTGTATTGCTTAGTAAGTGTCTCTTCTTATAAATAAGGACTTATTACTGCCAGATGGTTATAAAATGCACAGAATTCTATATCATTGTATAAACAAATGAAAAAGCTGGATACTGTTCTCACAACATTTTCCATTTCTCACTAAATCCTTTTCAATTCTTGTTCACTAATCATTACTCTATGTTGTTTGATGTCAATGATCATATGCCATTTAAATAAAATATCATGTTTAAATGTACTATGGTTTGGGTTTCAGATAGCTGCTCTAGAATATATGGGACCTTATCTTTGTTACAAATATAGCTAGCATCTTGGTCTTTAATCATGATAGGACTGCTGTACTGAGGAAATACAGAACAATCAAATCATTCCCTATATAAGTGGAATGTAGTGTACTGTATCGTTTACAATCTATTTAACATTAACCGCTGTTTTAAGGCACAAGCAATACCTTATTGACGATAGTTTCCTTTAGAAGTCTACCATAAAACAAGACAATTTTTTAGTAGAAAGAAACAACCACATAACTGCATTACTGCATAAAGTTTTTAGGGTATTTTGATTATGTCTTGTTACTTGAGGGCATATAAGTAGATAGCATGTGTTGAGTTTTATACTCTTAACCTCGTCACAGAAGTTTTTATGAAATACCATGAAATGTAAAATATAATAAAGTCTGTTAATAGACATCTTTTAAAAATGAGTTTATACATCCATCATTTTATTTAAGACTCGGCCCATGGTATATTTTAGCCTAATAGCAATACAAATCTTACTAAATATGTGGCTGATACTTATACAATTCAACTATTATTTAACATTATTTATTAAAAAAATAGAGATAAACAGAAGAATATTTACCAGGTCAAAAAAAAACATACCAAAAATGGTGTGAAACACCTGCATTAAATGTATTCCATCTCTGAATTCCATGGTATCATTTAAAATAATAAGTGGCTAGTATCAGATTGGATGCAGCTTACAGAGTGTTAAAAGTCTGCAGGTGTTTAAAGTTTTTCAGGAGGCTCTTGTATTGTAAGAACACAATATATTGTGTGTTAAATGTATTTCAAATACTTGTACAAAATGTCACATTGATTATACTATAAAAAAGAAATACATATTACGATCTGTTTCTTGAAAATAGAAGGTCAGTTATCATAAATGGCAGAAGCTTAAAAAAGTTTGCAAGTTGTAATCATAATTGTAGTTTTTAAACATTATGTTTTGGTCCTGATTTTTTAACAATATATGCAAAAATATAACTGTGAAAAAGTAAAAAGGAAAAGTGTATTGATCCCATCGCCATTAGTGGCAGTGTATTTTAGCTGTGGCAGAACTAGATTTGTAAATAGTGTTTGACATTAATACTGGTAATAGACAAACTGTATGTTTGTAAACTTAGGTCTATCACTGAAGTCTATCATTAAAATGATCATCAGGAAATCATCCAGTCCTTTAGTCTTGCTGCTGGTGAATGTCCTCGTGTCTGAGAATTTTATAGATGACCCAGTAAAATATATTGAAAATTAGAAAGGCTAGTGGAAAACCAGCCCGAGATAGTGTATCTATCTTCTTTGCTCTGTCAATAAATACCTTCCTCATTTCTTCATGGGTTTTTGGTGCAGCAGTAGGAGCATTTAGTGGTCCCTTTGGATTCACTCCATCTTTTGCCTGAAGACATGGTCCCATTCCATAGGCTGTGAAACTGAAACGGTTTTCTCTTACATCCTCATCCTAAAAAAGATCATTGTGTAAGGAATATACAGCTTTATAAAACAGAATGGAGTACCAGAATTTGTAATTCAAAATTAACTTTTTTAAATATGTTAAAATTAGAAACTTGAAGTGTGGACGAAAGTTATTAAAGTCAGAAAGATCGCTATGGGTCTTTCCGAGTTTACTGGAAAAAATCTTGCATTGTTCTTGTGAGATTTCTTTCGAGATCACGAGATCAAGTTTTTCTATCCTGATTTTTCTAAATTTTCTATGGAAAGGAGGTAGCCATGCTACTAATGTAAAGTATGGCTACCTTTCCATAAAAAATTTTTAAAAAAATTGAGATAAAAAAATCTCGAGAAATCTTGCGAGAACAATGTGAGATTTCTCCCAGTAAACTCAGAAAGATGATTGCTTATTATCTTTGTTGCAAGTGGTTTATTCTTCACGTGGCAATGTGATCTCTTGTCACATGGTTGGCAAGTCACCTTGAGCTAGTTGTGTCTTTCCAACATCTGACAAGTGGACACAGGAGACATTAATAGAAAAAAAAGTTTTTGCATGATACATTTTTATGACCCATATCTTCCCAAAGTATCAACTACTTCCTCCCTAAAATTGAAAATAGTATAAATGCTATGACATAAGGATTCTTGCCATTGGTATAAATACTGTGGACTACAAGTTTAGTATATTAGAGTATTGTGCCAAGATCTAAACCACAATGGCACAGCAATTTATCTCCTTGCATTTTTGCATCATTTCCTATAGCAATGTTGGCTTGGGTTTATATTGCAAATTAAGTGCTAATTCATGTGACACAATCCAAAAAGTGAAATTAAGTCCCACAGGACCCCTCTGTCACACTAAGTTCTCTGGGGTAGCAGCTGCAATATCTAATGGGGAAAGCCTCCCTATGCCCACTGATAGATAATAAATTAGTGCCATTTTCTGTAACTTGTATGCATGTGCAATTTTTACTTCAATGTGCGTAAAACAATTTAGTATTTTACAAAAATAGTGCCAACTTTGAAATATAATGTTGTTAGCATTACATCTCAATAAGAGGAAGATCAAACACTGATTTTTCTTTTTTTACATTGGATTTTGTATACCTTATCCTTCTTTCTTTTCCGTCGAAATCTAAGAAGTTCTTTATGTTGCCTTGATACAAAATTCACAGCTGCATACTCCAATAGGGCAGAGAATACAAAGAGTAGACACACTGCCATCCAAATATCAATGGCTTTTACATATGAAACCTATAAATAGAAATAAAGGTCATCTGTTACAAAAAAGACACAAGTTGGTTTTTAGAATTTGTAATGTAGTACATAATGAAAACATTTTTAAATCAACTATTGTAGACAATTTTTCCAACTGAGAGTTGAAGACTTGAGTAGCAGTTACCCAAGACTGAGACTGAAAATAAACAATTAGTTGGGAATGACAATAACCAGTATAAAGTTGCACCAGAGGCATTATGGAGGTAATTTTATAACTGGAAATCAGACGAAATGTCAAGGGACTTAGCTGACAGTTACTGACACCAACAATTGTGTGACAGTCAGGGCTTTTGGGATGTGAACAGCTGGTCGAGTATTTTAAATGGTGAGGAAATGCCATTTTATATCTAATAGTATCGGGCATGCAGAGAGTAATGCTGGGCAACCTAAGTTTTTATGAGTGAGGAAGTTGTCATTGAATTTGCATAATAGAAAATCACAAGGCTTTCTAAAGAGACCATCTAAAGTTAAAGAAAGCATCTATGGGACTGTGTGTGTTTGCCAAATCTGGGCTACAGATTGTCTCTGGTTAATAGTGTGGATGGTGCTATTTTGCCTTTTGGAAAAGGGATGTTGACTGTTGAGGATATTTGGGACAGTATTGAAATCAATAGTCTGGATATGTGGGAAAAAATGAAGATTGTATATTTGCCTTGGCATATGAATAGAGAGATGGGGTGCACCTGAATGGTATTTTTTAAAAGGCAAGAACTGAGAAGAGGAAAGTGTAAATAAGTGGTGTGTAGAAGAAGTCAATGACTAGGTCAAAACTTCTTAAACTCTAGGTTTTAATTTCTTGTTGTAGGAACCCTTGCTTTGATATACCCCATTGTGTCCATACCTACAGTATGTTTTGTCTATTCTATAAATATGTGTAAACACTTCTTTGTCATTGAAGCTGAAACTAGAAGCAAGAAGAACTAAATATTTGTCATTTTCTTATGAAGCAAAAATAAGAACAGTGATTATGAGCTCTATCAATCTTTCAAAATACAGAAAGTAGCCATTAGAGAAAAACCTAATTGAAGTCTAGGGAATGTGGGGAGAATTGTATTATTAAATACACTGCTTTTGATCTTTCCTGTTTGAGAAGTTATTAGGTGAATCACACAATATCATTCCCTTAGAAAAATTGGCGCATATAATATTTATAGCAATTGAAATTACTTTAAATGTTATCATTTTTTAATGATTCCATATACATGACCTTTATACCAGACTATCATGTAAAACAGCACGCGTCAATAAGTACGTGCAAGATAAGCTGCAATTTTCTGATTTGCCTTTAATAACAAAGGACAATATACATTTTAAGAGATTATATAATGGAATATTTATAAAAGTTAAAAAGTTTTGGGACTGTTAATGCTGGTGAAGTACAGGCAATATAGTGATATAGTGAATATAGTGAATATAGTGATATAGTGAATATAGTGAATATAGTGAATATAGTGATATAGTGATATAGTGATATAGTGAATATAGTGAATATAGTGATATAGTGAATATAGTGATATAGTGAATATAGTGATATAGTGAATATAGTGATATAGTGAATATAGTGAATATAGTGAATATAGTGATATAGTGAATATAGTGATATAGAGAATATAGTGATATAGTGATATAGTGATATAGTGATATAGTGAATATAGTGAATATAGTGATATAGTGATATAGTGAATATAGTGATATAGAGATATAGTGAATATAGTTGAATTTTTTCAAACAAATGTGTTCAGATGCTCTAGGCTGCCAAAAACCCATTATTCCCTATAGAGCTGGTCTGGTCATTTAGCCACAGTCAAATTAATTTTCTTATTAAAAAAGAATGATAATATCCCATCTGAGGGTGGAATTCAGGAAGCTCCGAAGTGAGGCGCGTAGTGTTCGTCTCACTTCGGAAAAACTGACATGCGCATGCTGATGTCCTGCACACGGACATCAGCATGCGCATTAAAGGGATTCCCCTCCCGGCGAGAGCACTCGAACACTACACGCCTCACTTCGGAGCTTCCTGAATTCCCCCCTGAAATGGAAGAGGAACATCACTGGAAACAGTGCAAAATGTGCTGGTTTCAACTGATCGTTATTTAGCAATATTGATCTTTTTCAATATCAGCAATTCATTTTAGCCTCTTTATAAATCAGCGGAGACAAAAAGTCCAGCAAAATGAAAAACAAGGTTGAAAAGCACTAATGCGGGCAAAACAAGTTGAAAAATTGAAATATAAATATCTCCCATTGTTGTGCTTATTTCTGTGCAACCCCTCTTAATATAGGACTTTACTGGCGAAGGTAGATTTGTAGCTCTGACCACAACTATCTTTTTTTTTTTTACACTGTTTTCTTTAATACTAAATGAAAACAGTCCACGATTTAAATAAAATATATAGTGGGAATAGTACTGAATATATTAGTTAGGACTATTTTACAACAAACAGACTGATCACAGACAGTCATATCTGGTACCATATGGACCTTCAAGTTTTACTTTTCGGAGTGCAGTTCCGATTATGCTAAATATCTTATTATTTGCAGCAATTGCATACTCAATATACAGTGTTACATGTTATATTTTTTGTTAATTACATGCTTTGTTTGTTTTTTAATGTTTCATTTACCAGGCTTAAGCTTTAAACATTTGTGAGCTAAAGAGCATTAGTAATAATATTTCATATAAAGCTATTTTAATATCGACCATAATTCGTTTCTTCCAAAATACATTATGTGGTGTGATAACTTTTAGGGGGTTTCTAACTAAGGTGCGAATTCAACTGTCACATTCTCAAACAGCAGATTCCCATTGCAAATCCACGACCACAACAATTTCTCCATTGTAAAGTTGCGACCGCAACAAATGTTTAAAGTTGCTACTGCAATAATTTTACATAGTAAAGTTGCAACTGTGACAATATTCTCATTACAAAGATGCCACTGTGGCATTAGTAATCTATTGTGACTGTCTGTAGTTGGAGAATTCACACCTATATGCAACAATTTGGACTTTAGTGAATAACCCCCTTAGACCCTAGTTACAATACTTAATACATGTAAATACCTAAAGGAGCAGTCAGGTGCCCTGAATCTCTGATTGCATAAACATAACAAAACGAATGCTGATGTATAATGTGTATTTTACAATAATAATAAAAAATATATCTGAAAATATTATGTGAAATATGTGCCATAGAATCTATGTTTTATGATACAAATACAAAATAAATCAAGTAAATTCTATCTGTAAGTAGGACTTTGCAATATTTAATAGAAACTGTATCAGCTTTCATAAATGATAAAAACAAATCGATTAGTATTAATTGAATCTCCTTCTGGTTTCACCTTTGGAAGGGAAGCTCTGGAACCAGAGCTTTGTGTAGTCATGGTCAGGACAGTAGTAATTCCTAAGGCGACTCTTGCTGGAGCTGCATCCATATTTATCCAGAATGATACCCAGGATAAAATAACGATCAAGAGACTAGGAATGTACATCTGAATTAGGTAGTATCCCATCTGCCTTTCAAGATGAAATCTTACTTCAATGCAGGTAAATTTACCTTGGTAAAGAAAGGAAAATCCAATAAATATTTACAATTATTTAAAAAAAAAAGTCATTTGATAAATAACACATAAATAGATTAAGCTCATTTAAGTAACCTATGTCTAAAATGTTCCTACACACCCCAGCTGCACAGGTGGCACACCCTACAGGTTAGCCCTGATTCAAATAAGCTTTATTTATTTATTTACAAATAGCTTGCTTTACACTGATAGGTTAGAAATTTGCAAAATGTTCTTTACGATTTCATTTCCGATACTTAAACATTGAAAGACAGAATTTTAACTACTAACTTTTTACCCTGATTTTATAACATTACCTGGTTTCTATATTTTCAAAATATATAAAACTACATATAAAAAAATTGAATTATGTACCACTTGGTTTTAATAAAACTTTGCATACAAAACAAATACACTTCAGTTTACAAACCTGTGTTATAATGTTTGGTGCAATAACGTAAATCCTTCTCCTCTTTGAGTACAAACTGTGGCAGAGTAAGTCCATCTGCAATTTGCACTGGGGCATTTTCTTGCCATTCAAATATCAGATCATTCATGGTGTATCCAACTGCAGAAAAAGATGAAGTAAAGTGCACCAAGTGGCATCTTTATCAAGATTTTCTAATGAAAATGTCATTTTTCTTCCAGTAACATTTTGGTTTACATGAAATACAATGAAATTGAAATTTCTGTCCACTTCTCATGTTGATAAAATGTATTAAACTCACAAAGACAGCTCTTTTGCCCTTTACGTGCCTTTCTATGTATGTATGAAAACTGACTAGGCATTCTAGTGTACCTTTAAACAAAATATGGTCTTTATTGAAATTACTGAATATTTCCTCCACATAAATAAGTGTGACTACTGTACCTTGTGTTCTGAAGGATGGCAACTAGAGATAGCGATGTAAACTTTTAATTTGTAAAATGGATCATCCTGTGCATGCTCCTATGAGAATGTTCTGGTTCAGTCCATTGTATAAATCTTTTTCTTTTATTAATTTCATCAAGTACAACTTAGATGGAAAGCAGAGATCAATCAGAAGAACTTTATCAATTAGGTCAGATTCTTATGCACCCCAAAGGATTGAAAGACTGCTGGAGATTGAAGGGTTTTTCTGATTTAATACAGTTCCCTAACTAGTTTCCTCTAACTTGGATAATGTAGACTGTGGATGTAGGAAAACATCCAAAGAAGGTGTGGGGCAATCCCCACACAGGCCTTTATTCTCTGCTATTGGTATATGAAATGTTGGGGGTGGAGCTTTACCTTTATATGCATTAGGATGTTCTGCTTTCTTTCACTTGATAAAGGGCTTTGCATAGCAAAAAATATGTTATGGTAAATTATAATAAAACATTTGTGCTTTCAGCATTGCTCTCATTTTCTTTTCTTCGATTATTCCAATATAATTGCATCTAGAGGGGGATGTGGAAATTTGTGGAACCATTAACCCTAAGAAGCTAACAATATTGCCCAGGCCTCACCTAACTTATATTGAAAAGCAGAGATTTACACAGTGGGCCAATGCAACCACTCTTATGACAGACTAACCATAAAAATAAATAAACAATACTTGGGAGGCTTGGGAAAAAGATCTGAAAATGATTTGCTTTGTATCAAATCATTATGCCAGGGTTAGATTCTTTAAATTCTACTGAATCTAATTTATTTGGAAATTATTTCAAATGGGGTTACTGTAGAAAATGGACATAAAGTAGTTTGCATCCAGTTATAAGCAATGTATTATTCAATTTGTGTCCAGTTTGCCCCAGCTGCTCCTGTTTTTTCCTTTTTTGAGAAAATCAATGTTCAATACGAAGTGCAACTGATGTTTCAAACAGTTTACCTAATCTAAGGAGTTAAATTAACATCTGCTTGCAGTCTGGTGTTAGAGAAGCAGTTACACAGTCAGGAATGTGATTTATCTGCGGTGTTCACGTCACAGTCTCACTGTTCAGTAGTGATCCTGTCGCGGTTCCGTTGCAGTCACATAATTCTGACACGGTTCTGTCGAGGTCATGCAATGCATTACACCATTTCCACTTTGCCTCCTTATAAGGTGACCATTGAAGTTTACCTATACCCTATTATAGAACCACTCTGCTAGTTCTTGGGTATAATTCTATTCCATGTTCCTGCTGATTCTCTGTTTGACTCCGGCCTGTTTATCGGACTCTTCTTGCCTTCTTCCTGCCCTGACCTCTGCTTCGGATTTTGACTACTCTGCTTGCCACCAGCCTCAACCTTTTGTTCTGTACCTGGATTTCGATACTTGCTTTAACCCTTTTTACCACCAGTGGACAGCTACCCTAGGGGCCATGACCTGGGAGCTCTTTGCAGCTAAGCCCATACTCCTTTACGGGGGTGAATGTTGAAAACCAGGGAGTTCCTTAGACTACGCACCCTAGGGATAGCTTGCGCAAAATCCCTGTAGTTCCACACTGCACCGTTTGCGCATTTCCAAGTTTAATAACTCGGGAGAATGCTTTTGAAGTTTCTCCAGGTAAGTATCACGTGATTTGCCTCGTGCGATACTTGCCGTAACAAATTTTTTTAAATTAAATATATCCATGGAAAGGTATAGTTATACTGTATGGCTAATCTTTCCATGGTTATATTTAATAAAAAAAGTTTCTCACAGCAAGTATCGCATGAGGAAAATCGCGTGATACTTACTGGGAGAAACTTCAAAGCGTTCTCCCGATTAAACTCGGAAAAGCTGAAATGGCTTTTACGAGTTTAATAAATTTCACCAACTAGAGTCCTTTTTTACATTAATGGCTGATCTAAGTTATCATTCGGCACACATTTAATGATGAACAGCTGTTAGCTTTACCTCCCTTTCCTACCACTGTGATAATGGCACTTAAATGTTCCCTGTATATACAGTATTTTCACGTGGGAATTATTAAAAACATCAGATTTATCACACTTAAGTTTACCTTTTTGCTTTATGCATATTCTGCTGAGTAATTCCAATTGTATTTTTAAGCAAAGTAATTCATGAAAAACATAGCCTATGATGTATTTTGTTAACCATAGATTAATCTGCTGAAAAAGTTAGTTAAAAAGTCCTTGCAAGGTTAAATAAAAAAAAAAAATCACTTAACTTGTGAAAAGTAGTATAAATCAGAGTAGCATGCTGACAAATAACTAAATACATTTGTTTTTAATGGCTTTGTAGGAAGAACAAAGCTTTATAAACTGTTTGATGAGTTGATGAAATATCTTACATTTGAAGCAAGTTTAAAATATAAATACAGGCAATCATGTGTTTACAAGTACATTACATTAGTATCAGCACTAGAACCCATAGTGGAGCCAAGATTCAATAAAGCTTAAATGAGAAACAAAGGGTAGTTTGAAAAAAGAAAACAGTTTGATGGAAATCGATTAGAAAAGCGTTCAGTTGAAAAACAGATGTGGCGAAGATGATAAAATTGAGCAAACAATGTTATTGCTAAAAGGGCATCAAATATGATATAAAAATTGCAACTCTTTCCACTTTTGGTTAAATCCATGCTGTAGTAATAATGGAAAAGCACATAACAACAATACCAAATAGCAACAAAGAAATGAGAAAACAATAGTGCTATATTGTGCCATAACTTATTTTTTACCAAACTAACATTTTGTAAGCAACATTTTCATCATGAAGATTTGTGAACAATCTGCAGTTCTATATTAAAATAAAGTTGCTATTATTCCGATGTCTATAAAGGCAGGACAGAAATATACCTGCTATACTGATTGTAAACTCTAGGGGGTAGGGACCTCCATATTCTTATTTCAATCACGGCATGGCACTTAACGGTGAAATTTATAAAGCTCTAGAAAGTCGATTTCAACTTTCTCGAGTTTTATCGAAGTAAAAAAAATGGGTGCCTAAAATAAAGTTAATATGGGTTAATAAAATGAAGTTTTGATCAGTAAAATCAATCGAAAAGTATTAATCCAGAATTTTTGATTGGGCAATTGTTTTGTTTTACATCGATAAACCTTGAGAAGGCTGAAATTGACTTTCTTGAGCTTTACAAATTTCATCTTTTAGTGTGATGTATCTACACACTTTTATGCTTGTAATTTACTTCATTTGCCCTATGATAAACATTTCTCCATTGTCTGTATTATAATTGGATTGTTGAATTGTACAGCTCTGCATAACCTAGTGGCACTTTATAAATAAAAATATACATACATACATACAAAAACAAATTGAGTAGGCTTAACTTCAGCATCTTGCACAGGAAGCCACACTTGGGGGGAATTCAGGAAGCTCTGAAGTGAGGCGCGTAGTGTTCGCCTCACTTCGGAACAACTGACATGCGCATGCTGATGTCCTGGCGAGAGCATAAGAGTCTCCTCGCCGGGAGGGGAATCCCTTTAATGCGCGTGCTGATGTCTGCGTGCAGGACATCAGCATGCGCATGTCACTTGTTCCGAAGTGAGGCAAACACTACGCGCCTCACTTCGGAGGTTCCTGAATTCCCCCTTGGTTTCCCACTGAATGAATAGCGAACAGCATGCATTGTTTACACCAAATACTGAAGTCCAGCCTGCTGTATCTCTAGTGCAACAAGTAACTGAACTTAAATTTGCAGCAGGTACTAGTTTTTTACAGTTTGATATCTCAGAGTCTACCTTTACAATTACACTTTCTTTGCTAAAAAAAAAAATATTGCATTGTATCTTACAACATACAAAATTATTACACACTGTACTAATAGATAAGTTAACAGACCAATAGTCTAACCACTGCTGTACATTCTATAATGAGAAAAAAAGATTATACAACAAAGGTTCATAGATATACCCTTAATAATGTTTAGAGATGGGCAAATCAATTCGGACGAAGTGGAATTTGTTCCGAATTTTAGTAAAACTTCTGTTCGGCATGAATCTGAAGATTATGGTGATTCGGTAGAACAAATTTTTACTTATTTTTTGTAATAAAATGGCCACATTTTTACCCCATATATGGCTGAATTGCATCTGGTTGTTTTCCCACCATCAAGCGCTATTTAAATCATAACCGGCAAGTATGCGGTTATGATTTAAAACCCAATTATTTCCATAGTGCTACTGCAATACAAGCGTTATGGAAATAATTAGTCTAACCCAGATAAAAATGATCGAGTAGGGGTCCCTAGGACCCCCACACCTCCCTCTGATCCCCCCAATCCAACCCCTACAGCAGTTCCCCCCTATGGAACCGCTTCCTGCACTTAGCGATCCACCCTCTGCCTAGCGCTGGGGTAGGGTAGGGGTATAGGAGTCCCAGGGACCATTCATTTGTTTTTTCATGATACATAGAGGTACACAGGGGCAGGGGGATTGGGTTCAAGAAGCGGCTCCTATGGAACTGCTTCCTGCACTTAGTGACCCCCCCTCACTCAGCCTAGCGCTAAGTGAGGGGTGATACTGGGGGTGGTGTTGGGGTCCCAGGGTCCCCTGCTAGTTGGGGTTAATACTAATTATTTCCATAGTGCTTGTATTGCAGTAGCTCTAAGGAAATAATTGTGTTTAAATCATTAACTGCTTACTTGCCGGTTAATGATTTAAACAGCACTGGATGAGTGCTGCTGCAGGGGGGGGGGGGGGGGGGGGGGGGGGGGGGAATTGGTTGGGATAAGAGGGAGGTGTGGGGGTCCTAGGGACCCCTACTAGATTATTCTTATGTGGCTTATACTAATTATTTCCATAGTGCTTGTATTGCAGTAAGCGCAATTGTATAATACAAGCGCTATGGAAATAATTGGGTTTTAAATCACAACCATATACTTGCCGGTTATGATTTAAATAGCGGTTGATGGTGGGCAAACAACCAGATGCAATTCGGCCATATATGGGGTAAAAATATGGCCATTTTAGTAAAAAAATAATTAATTCCACCGAATCCCCATAATCTTCGGATTCGTGCAGAATCGAAGTTTTAGTGAAATTCAGAACAAATTCCACTTCGTCCGCATCGATTCGCCCATCTCTAATTATAATATACTTTGTTTACATACATGACTGCTACCAATAACATACCATATGAGTTATATTTATCAGTGATAATACTACTGTACCATATGCAATAAATTACTGTCATTGCCTTAAGTGACATCATACAACATCTGACGTTACCAATGTGATAAATGTTGCCTCATTCTGCATTACATCACTTTTTACCAGTGGCCACTTTATTTAAAGAAGTCACCACTAAAAACTGTAACTAAACTGGAAAATATGGGTATTTTAATGGGAAAAGAGCAGATTACAGTTAGTGCCACTTGATAATATACCTCTTTAATATTTATTCCCTTATGACATTCATGAAATAATATTGTTTTAAAAAAAAAAAGTTTAAAAAGAAACAACATTTAAAAAATATAACTATTAAAGAAAGAAATGTGGTGGAATAAACTGAATGATTCTTTTTTCCTGTTCAGCTATTCCCTTCCCAGTTGTGGTTAATTAGGGCATTGCCTGCACTAGGAGGTATTTGTTGTCTGATTTCTGCAACAACTAAGCAGAAGAAATGTAGAATACCACAAATCATTCCTAACCTATGATAATAAAGAGTCATTTAAAAAATGCACAATAGTCTCTGTTTTCATGGTACAGTAATAGTTTTTGTCGTACTCAAAAACTATGTTTGTGAATTTCAGTATAAAGCCATAAATGAGTTGGTCTCCACAAACTTAAACTAAACACTTTTAAATGCGCATGCTGATGTCCTGCACGTGGACATCAGCATGCGCATTAAAGGGATTCCCCTCCCGGTGAGGTGACTCGAGTGCTCTCGCCGGGAGGGGAATCCCTTTAATGCGCATGCTGATGTCCGTGTGCAGGACATCAGCATGCGCATTTCAGTTTTTCTGAAGTGAGGCGAACACTACGCACCTCACTTCGGAGCTTGCTGAATTCCCCCCTTAATCCTTATAAAGGTCTATCAGGGACCACCAGTTTAAAGGAACCTGGGAAATAGCATATTATAGCATATAACAATATTATTATTATTTCTTGGTTTTCTAAGATGCTGGAGGCTGTAATTATAGTATAACTGAAAAGAGAATGATTAATCAGCACTATTTATCACTTAATTGTTTACCATTTTAGAAGAGGAAGAGAGAATAAAATATCAGTATTAATGTACAATATTTACTCTTAAATGTAGACATAGTTTTATATCAGTTATCATCTAATTCATGTCACTTACAGCTTTCAAGTTGCATTATACAGGTTTGCACATCCATTGGAAAGTTCTTCAGATCCATTGGACAGGATAATGTAAGGGTCAGTCTAGAATTAAAGTATGACATTATTGTTTTATAGACAAGTAAATCTGAGAATTAAACAATATTAAAAAAAAAATGATAAAAAGGACTGTTTCCAATGAAAATAATATGAAAAGGTGCAACTAAAGCATTTAACCAGAATTCTGTGTACCATGAGCAGAATATCCTGATGGGCTTCCATTAATTCTTGTAACCCTATTACTGAGCATGCTCAGTATGCTCATGACCTGGCCTAAGAGTCACTTTCATGCTCCAGTAGATAAAAGTAGTGTTTGGAAGTAGTTTCCATGTCACCTTTTCCATAGACTGTAGTTTCCATATGTTATGGAAAGCAATGAAATTTCCCAAAATAATCCACAGAATAGCACTCTGACATCATTATTTATGATACTCTAGAAGGCAGCTGTAAGATTTTAGTCAGACTGAGGACCTATTTTTAATAGTGAAAATGTTTGCAATTATTTATTGCTATAAATTGGATCATTAGCTGGAATAAGTGCTGTTACATGACTTATAGCAAGAGGGTCCACTAGACCAGGGGTCGGCAAACTTCTTTGAGGAGGGATCCATTTCTTTCCCTCCTCCAGCGGCGACAACTATTTTGTGAGCTGCTGGAGTAGGGAGGAGTGCACTCTCCTGACCACATGACCTGCCGACGGCCATTCAGAAGAGCAAAATCAAGGTGGCTAAAGAGCCGCAAGTGGTTCACAAGCCGGACTTTGCCGAACCCTGCACTAGACCATCAAACTATAACTGCCTCTTATTAGGTTTCTGGTCTTTATTTCTATTCTTACCTGTTGTGACTCTGCCAGGTTGTCATCTGGTAGACAATATATACATTAGGTAAATGGTATAATTAGCCAATGCAATGTTAAAGGAACCTACACCTATACATTCTTAATTGACATCATAAAAGAATGTGTTGCATCATGAATAGTGCTTCATGTAATATTCTGGTGTAATAATTATGTATTATTTCATGCTGGAGAAGCTCTTCTCAAAGCCTTGCACTCTAAGTGAGGGTAACAATCTGCTATATACAGATGACGGAGGTTGGATCCTAATAAAATATTAGTGCCGTACATAAAATGTAAATGAAACTCTTTGATACCTTGGAGGCTATAATTAACTGTTGGATAATGAGAATGCAGATATAGAGAGATCCATTGTATCTACTAGATATAGGTGTTTAACTCAACTCTTCTTCAACAGACAGGAAAGGCTAATGCACATTTTAATTATTTCAATATTTATCCCAAATATATTTAACATCATTATGGTTTTGTCTAGTCTTCCAGCTATTACCTCCTAAATACCCTGGCTGCCTAACCAGTGGCCCAAAAATGCTCAGTTGAATCCCTGCTTTAATTGATGCAACTGTCTCCATAAAAAAATTCTTTAGGTGCAGATAAAAGCAACACAACATTAATTGTAAACAATAAAGGAGATATGAACAGCAATGTGAACCTAATTGCACATACTTTAGTTCAAGCACATTGATGTACTTAACAAATAATCGGATACAAGATTGTTTCTGATTTAGAAGTAGCAAATGTATTCGTCACTTACCGAATTGAATAAAGAACATTTCCATCCTTGAAGATTCTTAAAAGTTTGTTGTCTGTAGTTACCTCATGGAAGTTTGCACCCTTTTCATTGGCAAAAAACAAATCAGGTTTCCAGATGGAATCCAACATAGATGGATCTAAATCTAAAGAATCATCTGGATATTCACTGTATGCAAGACGTGGATCATTCCACTTCTGGCGTAGAAAAATATTCAGTCTGTAATCCTGTAGAAATAAAAAAAAAAAATGGGTTGATGTTGTTATTACTATTTATAATATACAAGGAATTCTTGACTTAAATTATCATTTGAAACAATTGTGAACATTACCAAATATATTACTCCTACGGTGATTATGGCAGATGCACAAGAATCTCATGAAAAAAGGCAACTAGAATTCAGAGCTACATCTAAGGTATGTTCCCATGGAATGCCCAGTCCAGAACATTATAACAACACTGATACCTTTGCCTACATCTTTGTAATGTGTCAGATTCAAATTCTGACAGTATTTTCTCTTTAAGTGAAGTCATGGCACAGATCCTCATGTGCTAGTCCTTGTTCCCAGCAACCACTGCCTAAGGCTGCTTTCATGTGCACAAATGGATAACAGGTAAAAATTTAATTTGATTTTGGCCAACTATAAAATGAAAATGAAAAACAGGATTTGTGGCTCAGTTTTTAGCAAGCTGCCTTAAAGTGCACCCGTCAGCTTCAGGATTATTACAGTTTTATAAAGTATGTGACTTTATAATGTAAATCAAGTAATTAGGAACAAAAAAAAAGTTTGCATATTGAAAATACACCTACTTGAATCTTGTCCCAATTTGAAAGCATGGAAGCTGACATTTTCTGCCTGACTTGTCACTCAAACACTACAGGAACGCCCCCTAACAAGCAGGATCTCCTCCCCTGTCTCCAAATCTCACGTGCACGTGCACGTGCACTAGCATTATTACACAGCATCATCCACTACACTTTGCACCATCCCCCACTGTGCATCTCTCCACACTGTGCATTCCCACACTGTGCATCCCCCACTCTGTGCATCTCTCCACACTGTGCATTCCCACACTGTGCATCCCCCACTCTGTGCATCTCCCTACACTGTGCATCCCTCACACTGTGCATCCTTTGTGCATCCCCTCCACTGTGCATCCCCCCACTTTATTTTGACTGGGCAGGCTCAAAGCATATGATGTGCTTTGAGTCTCCCCAGTCAGTAATGCTGACAGCTTCACCTGTAACTGGGGAAGCTGTCAGCATAACTGGCTGGGGAGACTCAAAGCGCATATGCTTTGAGCCTTCCCAGCCTAGTGGTGCGCGATCGCGTGTGTGCGCGTGATAAAGCCGGCTTACTTGTCAATCAAGTAAGCCGGCTTCATAGTAAAGCCTCCTCAACCCGACTTTCTACTAGGCTGCTAGCAGAAAGTCGGGCAGAGAGGCAGATTCACCGTGGGATAACTTTTAAAAGGTAAGTATTTTTTCATACATTTAAATGACAAAGTTGTTTAGTCTAGCATTCTATGTCATTTAATGCTGACGGGTGCACTTTAATTAACACTAGTCTTCACACATGTGAGCATACACTAAAATTAGATTATACACTATTAACTTCCCACAAAAGTATATAGTGCTGTATTATTGATGTCATTAATATTTAATAAATAAAATATGAAGGAAAACAGACAAAACATGTAAGGTAATCAGAGGCATAACTAGGCTGCTTCTGTATATGATTTGGAGCATTGAACAACTGAAATGAGAAATTAACTATACATTCTGTTTTTTGTGGGGTTGTTATAGATGGCTTTTACACTTATAGAACTATAGCACCATCTACAGTTTATCTTGCATAATACAAAGAATATTTTGCCTGGAAAAATGGAGCTCCGCCATGACACGTTAAAATGTTTAAATTGCATTACTAACAAACTAATTTTTGAATTAGACATGTACTACCACCAGAACTGGTGGTAAAAGACAAGAGAAAGTTAAAGGCACAATAATCATTTTCTTTATTTTACTTTTCATTCTTCTACATCCTAATTTGTCTAGAAGCTATAAATATTCTATTTTTATAGAATATTTATTTTTGTAGAATATTTATAGCTCTTTTTTCTTTTCTTTTTTAGCAGTTTATGTTTCCGTTTTGAGCAGTTTATGTTCCTTTTAACATGCATATTTGTGCCTTAAAACACTTGATGGTCCTGGATTGTTTATCATTGGAAAATAAATATTACATTATTATGTATAATTAGGGCAGTGCGGTGGCTCAGTGGTTAGCACTGCTGCCTTGCACTGCTGGAGTCTGACTTCATCTGCATGGAGTTTGTATGTTCTCCCCATACTTGCGTGGGTTTCCTTAGGGGACTCTGGTTTCCTCCCAGAATCCAAAAACATACTACATAAGTTAATAATGTTTGATTGAATAGGGAAATTAGATTGAAAGCCCCACTAGGCAGGGACTGAAGTGAATGAAGACTCTTTGTAAATCATTGCCTAAAATGTCAGCGCTATATAAATGAATAAATACAATACAATATAATACAGTACATTATGATGGTAGTTACTTTCCCCTTTAGGGGGCTATCTTCAGAATGTTTGCCAGCTAGACTGTTAGGCTGCCAAATTTACAAGGAATTCATTTTTAGTTAAATATGGGTATCTGGGTTTAAATAATATAAATAGTTGATGAACCAGGAGAATACCTGCAACCATGATAATGAGAACTACTGGAGCTCAAGGCTTCCTTTTGTCCGAGAGCTTAGGGAATGAAGCAGTAGTGACTAACCACTTGTTTACTGAAAGTCCAAGGAGCTCTTTTTAATTCTTCTTCTTCATCTAGCTGCTGCCTTTGAAAAAGTCAACCAATCTTTATTACATTAGGCACTTGTATCATTTTGGCCTCTAGAAGAAAATGATTTATTTATGCATCTCTAAACTGTCAAACTGAACTTTTAGTTTTTCTTTTTCTATAATCTGATTTATAATTGCAAATTGGGGTACCTCAGGCAAAGTCCAGGGCCTCATCTCATTCACAGTTCCTCCCTTGGATATTTACTTTTAACATACAGACGCAAATTTACATCTCCTCTCCCCATCTTCATCATGTCTTGCATCATCAGATCTACTTACCCCATGGACATCACACCAAAAATTTCACAAACAACATTTCTAAAATACAAAACTACAGAAACAATTCCAAATATCTTTGCCACTAGAGATTTCAAGTTTATAGGTCTGTTGTTCTCCACTTGAGACCAATTTATTCTTTTGAAAATTGGACTTACATCTTCATTTCCCCAATATTGCTAATATTGCTATAAATAGTTCTTTATGGCTCATGGATGTACACAATCAGGTGATGGAGTTTTGTTCATATAATCTCTCGCTAAATATTTGTGTACCATACCTTGGGTTAACAAAGAAAACAACCTACAATAAGCCCCATGAAAAAGTACTATTATGCAAGAATTTAGGCAGAGTCTGCTCAATTATGAAATGAAAATGAATTAAATGAATTAAACACGTGTTTAATTATGCATTTCTCAGGATGTGTTTTAAGATGTATTTTTAGAGGCATTATGTATGAGTTTATATCAGTTGACACCCATATCAAATGTAATAGTATTCTTGAAAAATGCATATGCAGTTTACAAGTTACTTACATACAGTATGTAAGGGTTCGGTACTTACCTCGGCGTCCTTTCCAGCACCAGGTCCATCACAGCTTTGAGAGCGCCGCGTCTCTTCTTCCTTGCAACCATCGGGAGTGCGCACTAACGTCATAGTGCGCACATCACGGCGGCGTGCTTTTTGAATCAGGAAGCGCGATCATCTGACAGGCTCTCTGGCTATATAAGGGAGCCTGTCAGAGGGGTTTGGTGCCTGATTATAGGTTCCATACCTCTCTACATGCCTTGCCCTTTACCCTGGTTTTCCTGCCTTGCTACAGTTATTGTTCCTGCCTTGCTACAGCTATTGTTCCTGCCTTGCTACAGCCATTGTTCCTGCCT
>WMED01003986.1:0-21324 GCA_019650415.1 Pipa parva
CAGGGTGGAGAATCCCTACAGGCCACCATTTTGGTGGGGTTCCTGTGTCAAGACCCTCTGCGAGAAGTTATGCCTCACCAGGATTACGCTGTACATGTACATGTTTGCATGCATGGACTCTATACATGAGAGGGCCACATCTGCTGCTTTGGGTTGCAGCTTATGGCTGTTTCCACAGGGATCTAAAATAGGAGTGCTGGGCCCCCTCCTTCCAGTACAGCTGCCTCCCCTGTCTCCACTATATGTTTGACCCCGATTACTACTTAAACATATAAGTTAAATAGTTGATAGTGATATCAAGGCAAGAAATGTTATGTAGTACAATCTCTCTGCTATAATGACAGTTCCATATGTGGTGAGTGGTAGCGCTGGAAAAGATGAATGGAACAAAAAGGGCAATGATATTGTCCCTAGTGTGATACCGTCAGATAATATAAAAGGTGCTGTCTATAAGTGCTGTATTCAAATTATGATTTATGAGGAGTCACTATGGTGATGCCGTGAATCAGGCTATTTCTGAAGTTGGGAGATGGTGCAGTAATGTGCTTTTTATCTCCTATCCGTGCTGTTAGAATCTTGCAAACACAGGTGCTGGTGCTGTGCTAGGGTGTGTTAACACCCCCTTGCGGAGTTGCACTTATCAGAAATTCTATATGAAAGCGCATGTAATTGATATAATGGAGTCACTTCATTGCATGTCATCTGGATCCTCATGCATGTAAAGACAGAAAGCCCAATAGTGCAATATTGCTGAGATCAAAATAATTTATTCATACAATTGAGTACTCACATTGAGCCAAATTAAAACACATTTTTCAGACAAGTCCAATGCTCTACAAGTTTCTCCGAGTTCCTTGGCTTCATCAGGAGATATTACAGTGCTTGTCCAAAATAAAATCACTGTGCTGCGCTTCTGGTAGCGTTTTCAAACCAAGATCATGCTTCTCCGGTGTTGTGCGATGACGTCACATGCTCTTGACGTCATCACGCATGCGCATGCGTTCCAACAAGCTGGATATGCATTCCAAGCATACATCATTTTAAGTGCCGGGTCGTGATTGACACAAGAGGATGGAGGCCCCTGTCCTGTAGAGCTTGCAATCTAAGTGGAAAAGTAGGCAACTGCCCAGACAAAGGGGAGTTAAAAGCCAACTTTAAGTTAGGGGGCTCTGGAGGGGGTTGGGGATGCTATGCTGGGCCCTGATTTGAGTTTTGAGCGTGTATGCTTAAAACCAGCCCTGCAGACTTAGAGCTTCTTGTAATGAGTAAATCTGACCTGGGGAACATAAATATAAAACATCTCATTTGCATCTATTACCTGAAAATTGAATAATTGTGAAATGCACTTTTCCCATGTCTGTCTTATATTTGTATAGCTGAATTGTGGAGCTTTATAAAAAAAATTATACATACATACATAAATACATTCCCTAAGGCTGGCCCTGCAGTTTGTAAAGTAAAAATACATTCTTTCTTTGTTTGACAACTCAGGATTGGTTTATTTGACTCCTCTTATCTGTCCTTCCTTAGGTAGTGTCTGGATTGGCCATATTAATAGTTATGTTCATTACATTTATACTCAGTTACATAGACCACCACATTCTGTTAAGTTTGTGTTTGTTACATAATAAAATGCATTATTTCCTGCAAGATTGTGTGATAAATATACTATTTAGAACAATATTGTTTGTTTTCTAAAATCAAACGATGTATTAATTAGGACTACAAGATGGTTAAAATCCTCTGTTACACTTTCCACATGTGGAAATAGCATGAAACAGGCCACAAATAGTCTGTGAAAGTCCCTGTGGACTTAGAGGAACAGTTCAGGCTCCGATAGTAATTTTAAAAGTCACTTTTTTAAAGACTAATTTTTTAATTATTTTTGAAATATATAGCATTAATTTTTTTAGCAGTTTTGACTTTACAGCCACTTTCACACAGAAGCCCTCCTCTCTTATCTACTTCCTCTTTAACTGATTGATTTGAAATCTCATAGCACAAAAGCAGACAGAAAGAAGCATGTGGACAGCACATGTATGAGGTTGCACATTCTGCAAGATTCTGATTGGTTACTAAAAAATCTGGAGATTTTCAGTCATTTCTCTAGATAAAAATGAACTGCCAAAGAGGAAGTAGGGGAATTAGAAATTGTCTGTAAATTCAAAAAGGGATGGAAATAAGTAAATAATATATATTGTTCCTGTAACTCAGGTACTTACCAGTGACTGCGTCTACTTTATTCACCACTGAAAAAATAGGTCAGCTGAATTTTGCTCCTAAATAAACCTGGATGAGAAATCAATAGAGTTGCTAGTGATAAGTACTGGGAGGCTATCTCTGGCTTTTTGTTTGCAGGTTTATATATTTTTACTACATGTAAAAACATGTGCAGCAAAAAGTAGAATGGGACTTTAACCTAATTGTGATCGTGAGTTAGGACCAAAGTATGATTATTTAAAGCTCAGATCAGTCCAGTTAGTGACATATTGTGGTAGACTAGGGATAAACAATTTAATTTTCATTTAATACAGTTAAAAGGACATTGTGAGGGTAATGTCCCTGCTTTCTGATTTCTATGTCTGCTTATTGATCAGACGCTGTGATGTGGTGAATATACGACCATTTTGGATGACTATTGATACTTGTGATCTTAGGACGAACTTCGAATCACTTTGCGTGCGCGTGCACAGGTACTTTGACTATTGATGAAGCAGTGGAGTGTGTTGAATGGTCGAATGCAATTAGTTGTACTGCTCCAAATTCACCTGTTTGACTTTACCACTTCAAAATGGCGAATTGGTGCATTGATGGCACGGATAGAGTGTGAGGTAAGGTCACTATTTCATCAAAATGAGTCTGCTACTAAACTTGTACTACTAAAGGTGACATAGACATACAGTAGATGTGTTATTCACTTATATACAATGGGATATAGTGAGGATGATGTCACTGCACATCACTGGTCAAATTTACATCAATTTGCATGACTTTGCATCCTTACTCTAACCGACTTACTACACCACACAATGCATGTGACAGTGATTGCTGCTGTCTTCTTATTGGACAAGACTATTCACTGCTTAGCCAATAGTAAGAAGTGAATTTGCAACTATGGGGGTAATTCAGCAAAGTGCGAACTCACCTTGCGATCCTTCAATTCACCTCGGCAAAATTGTTACGTGCTCACTACTCTCCTACACGCGGACATCACCGAACGCTTTAAAGGTATTCCAGTCTCGGCGAGGCGACTTGAGTGGTCACGAGGTGAAGCGAATCTCGAGGATTTGACTCCAGTACATTTAAAGCGTTCGGTGATGTCCGTGTGTAGAAGAGAAGCGAGCGCGTAACAATTTTGCCGAGGTGAATCGAAGGATCGCGAGGTGAGTTTGGACTTTGCTGAATTACCCCCTATTTTGAAGATTTGACTCGAACTATAGCGAAGTGAATTCGACAGGTGAATTTAGTCATGAAGGCCCTTTGACACTATCAAGTTAGATGATTAAGCTATGCACCCTTATTTATGATGATTGAAAGTGAAATAGGATTATTAACTCACTTTTGTAGAATCTCTGAATTTCATCCTAGTTCCATTACAGCAAATGACAGCTGATTGGCAGTGGTTTCTTGGCCTTGAAAATAAAAATATTGTATTTACAATAAATAAATTACCTTATAGGTGAGACTAAGACTAATGTGTTTCTATATATTATTCTACCAGGACCTCCACCCTCTCCCCCCAAGTAAGACACATATTTTACCTTATATGTAGTCTATTTACTGGTAGCTCTCTATTGCTACCATTAAATCGCCAGGTCACATGGCAACCCGATTTGAACAGGATGAAATTCTGTCCTGTGCTTTGACTTTATTGTTAACTATTGATAATTTATTTTTATGTGTTGTCAAGCAAATCCAGTTTGTTTGTTGCCTTGATGCTTTAAGTATACCTTTTAACTTGGAAGAGTGAAGGAAACAGGACACCGCACAAGATGGCCACTTTTAAGCAATAATCTAACAATTTACTGTATACTTCATCAATACCTCCATGTTGATTTAATGCTCTTCAAGAAGAAGGGGAACTATTGATGTAACTCTGCATTTCAAATCCTGCAATATACAGTTCTGGAAAAAGGTTGAAAGCAAGAGATACAGTGTGCAACATGAGTGGTATCTGTTCTGCCTGGGTTTCAACCCAGGAGCTGACACTTGATGTCCATTTGACTTAATTCTATGAGTTTTTTTTCAGTGGGCTCATGGGTTCATTCTTTATTAAACTTGTTTTATTACAAGATCCTGACTGAGCTCTTGTGGTGCTTAGCTGCAAACAATCAGATGCAGCTCATCATTGAAATCTGAGCTTGAAGCAATGCTTAGCTGGCTTTGAAAGGCTGTGTATTCATTTTTACTGCTGGTTTGTCTCCTGATTTTGTATATGCTTACTGTTCTTGTCCTGTAATGTCTCACTATGTGTCTGTCTTATCCTCTTTTGCTTCCACACATTAAGGCTAGCATTGCCTCTGTTTGAATTGTTGAGAAGTAGGTCCTAGTGAAAGTCATCTTCTGAAGCAAAGGTGGCTATTAAAGACAAAATATCTAGGCCAGAATAATATTACCCAGAGGTTGGGTTACTACCATGGCGCAGTGTACACTTTCTGCATATTTAGAGAGCTCCTATTGTCATAGGAGCATCTGAAGGAGTTGGGCATCTTATAATCTTAATTCCCAATTGTTAGCTTATTGACTGCCCACTTATAAAAGATAATTCTCATCTATTCATCTCACTGGCTAAGTACAAGAAATATCCACATGCTTCTTAGTTTTTTAAAGAGGCACTATTTGAACATATAACTCTTTCACATTTTCCCTGGGTCAAGAGCATAAAGCTTACCCTTTATCATAAATTATTGGACTTAAAAGGTTATTCAGTCTTTGGATAGACTTTTATCAGTGTAAATTTATAAAGGGTTTTACTAGGCTGGCAGCTGACACTGGTTTAATGGTGAAGCCGCAAGAATATTCCCTCCATATAAAAATGCTTTGCATTTACTATAGACTAAATGCAGGATCCATCATTCTCCGTTGTTCTAATGATCATAGTTTTGTTCAGTCATTAAACCATTTCCCATCAACCTTGAAAAAGCAGTTGAGACAAATATGCAGAATTTATTAAAAGCAATAGCATCGATATTGAACGGTTTTTCCGATATCGCGATATCGATACCATCAATATTGTGATATCGGAATTTTATCCAATATCGCAATATCAATACTACCGACATCACGAAATCGAATTTCGGCCGAACCATTGATTTCAATGGCAGAACGGCTGAAATATAGATATTGCGATATCGGTAAAATTCCAATATCGCGATATTGATGTTATCGATATTGGTAAAAACCAGTTAGACATCACAATATTGGTAATTTTACCGATTTTAATAAATTTCACCCAAAAGATTCCAGATTCCAGTTCAGTTTTATGTATATCATGGGAGCTAAAATAAATGCAAATATTTTTATTGCCTTATTCATATTTTCTTTCCTTAAACTTTGAAGTGCTCTATCGGTGCCATCTTTGGTAGTACCAGACTTGTATAACTTGCCAAAACTTGGATTCTTCCAACAGCAAACACATTCTGTTCTGCAGAAAGTTAAGGACAGAAAACATCCTTCTATTCTCTTTTAAAACCATCAAATAAAGGCTAAATAACACAATTAATCTGAACTGAAGATAGTGAGTATTCTAGCAAAGAGCAATCTGCTACATTTGTTTTTGTAGAAGGTGTTTCATGAGTAATATGGTGATGTAATGCATTTTGAGGTCACTCATATTTTTCATTGCTTAATAAATGTTTTATAACAAGCATAGACTGCTGCCAATCTAAGGAGTGCTATGTGTAGAGTTTTCAATAGATCCATTTTGGACACCAAAAATTGGTGTAAGTAGTGCCTCTACATGCAAACAAATCTCCTGCTACTAATGTTTTAAAGTAAAGTACAGCTTACACCTGCAATTTACCTACTTCAATCCAAAAAGGTTCTTAATATTATCATAAGCAGTATGCTTCTCGTATTTTGGTGACATAAGAAATTCCTGAAACAAGCATGTAAATCATATAACTGAAAATGCAGAAGTAAAGCAACTTTTATTGTGCCTTTTAACTTATAGTTCTGAATGTTATGTCTAAACTGGTGTTCATAAAAAGAAAATATATATGACCATGGTAATTTCCTAAACACAAGACAATGCACTATATCCATGATAATACAAAGTATTTAGTCTGAATTATATTTTGCAGCTATTAATTAGTACCAAAACTCTAGAACTAATTATATTCTGCAGCTTAGATCCTACAGCCCAACAATTAAACAGTTTTAAATGCAGGGTGTTTTAACTGAGAGTCAGTGTAGTTCCTATCTATCCCCAACCACCCTTTCCTATACTGTACTGCCCCTATTACATACTGTGCTGTCTTCAGTTCCCAATTCCCTTACTGTGCTGCCCCATCCCATATGGTGCTGTACCCAAATCTCCATTTTCCTTATTGTGTTGCCCTAACTCACCCTTTCCACATACTGTGCTGCACCCAGTTCTATTCCCCACACTGTTCCCAGTCTCTCATATTTTGATGCCTCCCCTTTCCCCATGTGCTGACCTCCATTGTAAGTCATCTCCCTGCAGTCATGTTGTGCTTACTTCTGCAGTGTTACCGCTCTCTGGTTTCCCTTAAAGCCCTTCAGTCAATGTCTTCCTGTGAGCTGAAGGTAATGCTGGGGAAAGGCAACTGCTTACGCCAGTGATGGCCAACCTACGGCCTGCAGGCCGTATCCGGCCTGCGATGTGGTGCTATATGGCTCGCGGCCTGAATTCTGAAATCCGAAATGTTGTGTATAAGTGTGAATTTGCCAGATAAAGACAGTCACAATAGACTGTTACTGTCGCAGTAGAGTCTTTATAAAAAGAATATTGTCGCAATTGCGACTTTAGTATGGAAAATTGTCCCAGCTGTTACTTTAAAATTTGTCACTGTCGCAATTTTAAAAGTCGTGACTTTGAAGCTGCCCGTGACACGTGTGTCACAATTTTATATGGCCCCAGGCCAAAAAAGGTTGGACATCACTGGCTTACACTATCTACTCCTAGTTCCAGACCTGATTGCATACTTTAATGGCTTATTTGCCCCTGAATGCAATGTCTCTCTCCATTGATTTTCTTGGTAAGAAATTTGCAGGTTTCTTTGGAGCCTCTAGAAAACACCCCCATCAATTAATAGACAAGTGTATGTCCTGGAAATATAGCATACAATATATGCATGCCTAAAAAAACATTATATATTTATTTATATCATATTAAAATAAAAGTAAATGTTCTACTAGCACAGTTCCCTGTTACCACCAACAAACCAATTGCAGGGGAAGAAGAGTCTTACTAATCATCAGCATACCAGAGGTAAGGAAACAAATCAGACTTTGTAAATGGGAAAAACAGACACAAATGCAGCAGTAATAAGTGGAAAAACATCATTCAGACTGCTGAGAGTGATGTAACAACGAGACACACATGTGAAACCAGACACACACACATCAGTCTCACACCTGAAAAAATGGGAATGGGGAAGCTGGTGACCACACCCCTCCTAATAATGCAGCTACAGATATGCTGGGATATGAATGAGAAGTAGCTGACGGAGATGTTTGTTTCATAATGCTAGAGGAGACAAAGTAAATATCATGTATGATCTTGGTTGCTCCTTGTTACTCTGGTTGGTTCAAGGCAGTTTTTCTTTTAAAATTTTTTCATTGACATTGTTCAATTTATTTTCTCCCATTGAATCCACCATTTATACTTTGCTACTCTTTTAGACAAGACTTACAATCCTGCAATCCTCCTGAACATTTGAACTTTAAGCAGAAATAATATAAGAGTAATGGCCCTAAACCCTATAAAAATCACTGCATACCCGCACAGGGAATTAGAAGGGTACCTTCATAAACAGTTTCACTTAATAACAATGCAAAGATGAAAAGGATATGACATTATTGCATTCTATAACCTAAAATGAATTAAATCTGACAAATTACCTAGCCATTTAAAGGTCCTCTACATGTGATCATGAACTTGGTGTGGGTGGAGATACATTTTCAAACCAAATTTAAATTCAGATTTTTAAAATTCTATATAAACCTTAAAAATCCAATAGGAACTCCATACCTTGTTGACAGTGTAGCAGGGGATCAGTAACTGAGTCCATAAGAGTACTTGTATAGTACTGGCCCCTCCCAACACTAGCTAAGGAATTGGAGACTCACAGTAAACCTTGACCCCTCCCTAAGATTTTTTATTCCCCCACTTATATATAGAAGGGGTTCTATCATTTCACATGGTGAGGTATAGGCATTTAGCAACCTGATTCATAAATTAATATACTGATCAGGTTCTTAGCTATACCAAAAATATTTGATCATCTCTAGTTAGTGATGATAAACATTTATTGGCTTACTCATGAAAGTCTGTTCAAAGGTCTATATTCACATTTATTCAGAACTTCCCAATCTTTGCATATTAAAGAAAACTCTGTGATGTGGCCTTATTTCATAATGGCACATAATCACATCAGATGCTTACTGGTTCCATGTTTTGCATTGCAGCTGTTTCATTTTGTGATAACCTCGCCATCTGTCTGCTTTTCAATATGTTTATGCAAAAAAGCAAAAAAATATTTTGCAGCATTTTGAGTGTCCATTTACCTTTGATACAGCTTATATTTTAGGAGATTTTCTTTCAGTTTTTTAAGAAATATTGCAAGATTATTTTTCTTACTTCTTTTAATGCCTCTAGATTTTGGTCTTAGTAGTGGTGCACAGACTTTGATTCTCATGATCCAGCTAAACCAATATACATATAATTCCTGTATATACTCGTGTATAAGTCGAGGACAGTTTTTGGGCCAACAATTATGAAACTTGCTATGACCCATGGATAAGTCGAGTGCAAAACTTGGGGTTGTTGTTAGCATAACATATTAAAGAATTGTTGGAAAAATACAAGATAGCAATAAGATTTTATTTATTTCTGTCAGCTACAGTTTACCATGTGTTCTCCTTTAAGGTGCAGTCTCTGACTGTGCTTCTGTGTGCTCTGGTCTGGCCCCAGTCTGTGAGTTTCTGCAATGGGTTGATGCTGTTAACAGGCTTGCCCAACTAGCCCCCCCCCCCCAGATGAGTTTATTCAGCACTCTTGTGTGTGTGCTGTAATTACAATTACTTGCAGATTCGGGTCAGTGCCTCTCTTGCTGTGCTGTTTGTGTTTGTGTATTGGCTCCAAGCAGATCTCTAGCCTGCTCTGTTGATCATTTTTGTTTTGTTTTTTTCTTTCAAAACTAACCTGACTTGTGTATAAGTCGACTGTACTATTTTAAATGATTTTTTTAACTAAAATTTCTCAATTTATACACGAGTATATATGGTATGTTGATGTCTGAGCTCTGGGTTGCCAGTTTAAAAGAACACAGTTAGCTGATGGTACGTTTAGATCTTTACAGCAGTGCATTTGGGTGTTCATTTTCTTTCCTCCTGCTTTTAAATAATTTTAAGAAACAAACTGACCCCATATTTATATATATCCAACAAACTTGCACTAATTGTAATATATAGTGCATGCATTTGAAGAAGATATACACTGTCATTTTTATTGATTCTGTATGAATGTGACATTCTTTTTCCAGTTGCACTGATCTTTTTACTGATGGTTGTAGATATAAGACTTTCATTGTTTTGGTACCATAAATCCTGGCTTCTGTTACCAAAGACAGACTCACTACACTATTACCAAAGAGAACCATAGTATTTAATGGTCTTCTCCTCGTAGATAAAAGGACAAACACATGGATTTCTAAAATCTGAAGCAAAGTGGAACTTGATTTTCTTTATCCCTGAGAGATAAAAAAAAAATAAAATAAAACATTGTTTATCTAATAGGGCAGTTTTGTTATCTACCAGGGCTGGTGCAGTTAACGGTCTAATTTTTTACAATGACCACTAATTAATCATTTTCTTGATCTCAAGCTTGAACTTCCAGTCCTTAGGTAGCTTATCTTATATCTAGCATTCACAGAAACGTACAATGTCAGACTAAAATGCTGGGGCCAAGTAGAAAACAGAACCCATGGACCCACTAATTAAAATGTTTTCTTCTTGTTGCTGCACTCACCTCTGTAGTCCCTTTAAATTGTTGAAGGGGGCCCACAGAATGGTAAATTTTGCACTGAGGCCCATTGCCACTGTTCAGGAATCTTTAGCTATTTTAGATGTTTATTAGAAAGAAATGTGAATGCCAAGCTGTTGTGTTTGTTTATTTTTCTTGAAAGGGTATAGCATAATGCTAGTGACACCTGTGGGAACACCTTTTGTTAGGAGGAAACAGCTGTAACACTCTGGCCTAGGCCTGGAAGAGAAGAACTTAAAGTGACAGCTGTTTACATAATATTATAGAGCAGAGAAATGTAATGATATCATTAATATTTGATACTTGGAATTGGAAGCTTTTTATCATTTGTTTTACTGTACTGTACATTTTCTGTCTATTTGAAAGAAAAAAATAGTTAATAAACATCTTGAAATTAATGGCTGTTTCAGGAGAGCTGCCGATAAGGAAGTCAAGTAAGGAGCAGGAATGGGGTTGAGAAAAATGTAAAATTTTACAAAAATGATGAGATTTAAAATCACAATGCAGGAAATAGAACAAGATATTTAAAGCAAGTAGATTAATATTTAATAAAGGTGTTTGGAAGGCAGCATGTTCCATTTAATATAACATTATTCTACAAGGCTTGCCACACACTGGGTCTTGACCGCCTAAAAGTATTTAAAGTTGTAGAGGGAATGTGAAGTTCTAAAACATTACAAATAAACAAACAAATGTAAAGAATAGCACTAGTTTAATAGATAGATCAATGCTAAAACAAAGTGGCAGAATAAAGCATTATCAGACACGCATGTAAATACGTCTCTAAACAGACAAACACATTTCAATACTGCACAGTATTCTGAGTAGTCCAGAGAAGAAATTGATCTTATGATCTTATTCACCCACTACCTTGAGATTCTGTAATAGGATGCGAAAGGAAAAATTCTCTCTGAAACCTTCTATATTCAGAAATTAAATTATACATTTTCATCTGTGATAGAGAACGTGTATTTTACTTTGATATGTTATTTTGCACTTAGTGCTTTAGCAAAAAACAGGTAGCTTCACAACTCAGAGAGGGTTAAATAGGAGGACATTTCTCTTCTGTGGGGAGATTTATCACTAATATCTTCCTTGCCCTTATACCTTATCTTACCACAAAAGATTTTTAGTTATCCACTTATATTTTTGTTGACGTTGCTTGTTTGTTTGACTAATTAGCCAAAATTGAAACATGACATAATGACTTAGGGGGGAATTCACCATAGTGCGAAGTGAGGTCCGGATCCTTCACCTCACTTTGCACAGACTGTTATGCGCTCGCTGATGTCCGCATGCAGTCTGTGCATAACAGTCTGTGCGAAGTGAGGCGAAGGATCCGGACCTCACTTTGCACTATGGTGAATTCCCCCTTTAATCCTTTGTAAATATGGATAAACCACCTCTAGTTTAGATATTCTTTGTTAACAGCATATATTTATTTCATATCAGAGTCATAATCATAAAAATTATGTATTACATAACAGCAATCATTTTGTCTAATTTCTTTATCATGAATTAAAACCATATTATTAATTCATATAAATTAATGTTCAAAATTCTATACTTTGCCACATAAATGTACTAAACTTTAACAATGAGGTGTTATTTATTGCAGCTCATCAACCTCTTTAGCTAGCAGCAGAATTACCACCTAAATACTGCAGGATATGTCTTTATAACTTTATTAAATTTGGCAAATTAACACTGCAAAATTGTAATGATGTGAATTTACACTCCTTTTTGTTTATAGGAAGCAGATATCCATCTCTTTATTAGACTTACTCAGTTTATGTTTATATAAACAACTTGTTAAAGTGTTATTATCACCAGGGAAAATGGGTTTGCTTTTGCCTTAAGGCTAGGTTCACACTAGCGCATTATGCGCAGCGCATAATACGCTAGTGGGAAAAAGAAATATGGCTCAGTGAAAGCCTGTGTACTTACCTAGTTCTGAACACATTAGAGTATGATGCACATGTGCCTTGTCCAGAACGCTGGGTGTCGCTTTTTGGCTGGCGTATTACGCCGCACACAAAACGTGCCCAAATAGGAAGAGCTGTGAACGTCAAGGGAGCATCCACACTGTCGCTGGTAAGTACAATAGAAAAATATGCTGTATCATATTTTTTACTTTTATTTGCACACTAGTGTATTATGCACTGTGCAAAATACGCTAGTGTGAACCTAGCCTAAGCCAATGTAATGTGGAAAATATATGTTATGTATGTTACACTGCTGGTCAGACACCAGGAAGATTAGGTCAAGATAACCGAAAGAGCTATGGGTAGACATTTAGGTTATTCACTAAAGTCCGAATTGTTGTGTATAGGTCTGAATTCGTCAGCTAATAGACTGCTACTGTCGTGTCTTTATAATGAGAATATTGTCGCAGTCAAGACTTTACTGTTGAAATATTGTCACAGTCGCAACTTTAAAAACTGTTGCGGTCGCAGCTTTACAATGAGGAAATAGTCTTGGTCGCGGATTTGCTATGGGAATCCGCTGTTTGAGAATTCAACCTTTGAATTCGCACCTTAGTGAATAACCTGCTTAGTTTGGAAGATATATACTGTAAGTATTTAGGTGGATAATATTATTTAGGTGTATGATATTTATATTTTATACACACACATATATACAGTATATATACACACACACACAGAATATTTTCTTGAGAATCTTGCCTGTTGAGGTAAGCATGTGATTATAATAATGAAACGCTGACAAAACTGTCATTAAAAGCCTTCAGTTTTCTGCCCCAACATGTTCTTTATGGCTGCATATTACACCAGCATCCTCTAGGTGTGTGCAGTTGTGTTTTCCAACCTCTTTGTGTTTACATTCTAGCAATGTCTTTTCTGTCCCAGTACACTCAACATCATCTAGAAGAATCTGTAGATTATTTCCACTTCCAAACTCAGCTTGCTTGCTGGCTTTGATGACGTGAGAAAATCCCAATTGGCGGCATACTACTGTGGCAGCCTTGATATTCCACAGATCATCACAGACTGTACCCCATTGTCCATTAATAAAGATTTCAACTCTTCCACGGTCAGACCTATTCTGACCGTTTACCAAACGTACAGCTCCATTGTGAACTTCAGAAGAGCTTGCCTTTGAAAGACCAGTTGTTTTGTTTTTCTTCTTTTGACCTCTTTTCTCACCACTTTTTCCACCTTTTTTTGGCCTTGGAGGTTTAGTTGTGGTAGGCCTAGTGGTTGTCGGGACTTTTTCCCTGGAGTTTGCAGATGAACTTTGCAGTAGCTTTATTAGCTGATCAACCCAATCAGGGGTGGTACTTGATGATGGCTCAGTTGTGGTTTTAGTTTTTCCTGATGATTTTGGTGTAGGTTTTACTTTATTTTTGTTTGTAGATGCAGTCTTTATTATTAGTTCTGGAAAGTAAAATAAATTATAAACTTCTGCAAAGCATACATTTTAAAAAAGAAATATAGGCATGCAGAAAACATTTCATTCTGAGCAGGTATTTTATTAGATGAATCAGACTTATGGATGGGTAAGCAATATATGACATTCCTGAGCATATTTATCATATTCCTCAAAAAAGCTATGCTAGACCCTCAATGCCTCCCTAACAACCTTCCTATCTCTCTCTCGCCTTTACCTTCTAAACTTCTGGAACATCTAGTCTCCACCTTGCCCATCATCTCCTGGACCCTTTGCAATCTGGTTTTCAGCCAGGGCACTCTAAAGAGACTGCTCTATGAAAACTTGCAAACGATCTCCAGATTGGCAAAGGTAAGAGACACTTTTCTATTCTTATGCTCCTGGACCTATCCTCTGCATTTGATACAAATATTCAATATTCAAAATATTTTTGAAAGTAAAAATGATATGTACGCCAAAAAACATGTCATGATGCACTTAAATAGCACAGTAGTTATACTACATTGGTTTGCACTGCTTTTCTTCTTCAATTTACTTTATATATATGTATATGGGTAGATGCATTCAAAGACGTGACCTTTTGAAGCTACAGCAGATCTGTGGAAGTAGGATGCTCTTTTCTATTGATACACTACAACACAGTACAGTACAGAGCAAGTTGACAATTTTCCCTTTAATATACACAACCCTCATATTTAAATAAATATCTTCTGCTTTTAAATTATATTCAGCCTTGATGGTGTCGGCTTGCTATTTGTGTCGGTGTACGATTCACAATTTGTAGAATAAATTACTGATGTGGGACCCATTAGCATTAATTTTTTTCCTATCAACCCAAGTGCTTGGTTTCTTAAACATGCATGTCAAATAAATACATGAAAATTACATCTTTTTACTAGATCTTTGTTGCCAAGACAACAAACATCATTCAAATATAATTCTGATGTTGAATAGTGATGACCTACATACATCCATGGACACTGCTCTGTGTGAGGTTTAAGGTGATTTGTGGAAATGTCTGTTTTTACCTTAAAACGATGGGAATGCTCATTGGGAAAAAAAACTGTTGAATTAGCTAACATTGAATTAAGAGTTAAACTAAACATTAATTTTTTTTTAATTTGTTCAGAAATCATTTTAAAATAAGTTTCCTTTGATTTGTTTATCATTTTGCTTTATGCCACTTCTCATTTGACAGAAGAACCAGTTATGCTGTTAGAGCAGCAGCAGCATGTGTACTTGTATGACATTCAACCCATGCAGTACTTTCATATTATGTGTTATATTAATAAAATATTTACAGTGTCCTACTTTTGACATTTAAATTGCTTCATTCTGCTGCCTCCCCCCACATATCTTCCCTTGTTTGCTTGTATGCACCGAGCCATCCACTCTGCTCTTCACAAGGCAACCTTCTTCAGGAACCCATCACCAAGACTGCCCGTTCTACCAATAAGCAAAATATTCCAAATATATTTACCACTATATCAAAACTTCTGTAATGGTTCTGTAACGTTACGATCTGGGAATGAAACTTTATCACTGACTGCAGACTTAAAGTAATGTTACCTACAAAAGAGGTGTAGCTTCTCATATCACTATACACTGTATTTGAAAAAGAGAATAGGAATATTCTAGCATATTGAGAACAGATTTTGGACCGTTTTGTTAAAATCATTTAAACCCAAAGTACCACGAGATACTGAACTGTAAATAAACTACAAAATGTTTCATATTTGGATTTATAAAGGTGCATTGCATGCAGCATTCATCCTATTTAATAGAAAATGTAAGAAACCCCTAATCAGATCCCCCTCCCACTCTCAATATTATGGCTAGTGGAAAGTTAGAAATTATATTTAAAAAGAACTTACTTTCTTTTGGGACAAAATCGATAATTTCACTTTTTACTTTTACCGGTGTTGGATGGAAACGGCAACGGCCTGGGGGTGCTCGTCTGTGAAGTGAAAGAAACTTTTAGTGGTGGGACTTAAACACTGCAAAGGACACATTAGAGAAACCACAGTGTTTTTGTCTAGTGATATTCTAAGTAAAATGAGTTTCAGCACTATTCATGTTTGCTATTAATAATACACAAAATGAAATAATCTCATATTATAAATAACAAGGCTGAAAAGTGACACTGGTTCAAGTCAAGTTCAAATAATGAAATAATGAATAAGTAAAATATTTCTTATTAAATAATCATGAGGCAGAGGGGCAGCTGTTGCTAGTGTAGATGAATAATCCAGGGTCACTGTAGCAATGAGGCTTGCTGAAGTGCAGGGCACTTCTTGACTCAAGATAAACTATTCATAAACTGTCCCTGGTAACTTTTTTCCAGAAGATTATGGGGAATAATTTAATTAAAGCTCAGTGGGTAGTTTCTGAGGCAGTAGAGTTATGCACCATGTTAACCATAGATTTAAGGAAAAGACAAGGGAGTATAGGTGATACCTTTTATTGGCTAACGGAATAGTTGGTTCTATTGGTACCTATGGTACCATCTATTCCATTAGCCAATAAAAGGTATCAGCTATACTCCCTTGTCTTGTGGGTAGTTTCTGAAAACCCCTAGCCATGGTGCAGTTTTACTCATGCTTTAATCCTCGGAGCAATTAAATTATTCCTGAACTTTGTCTTTTTTGAAGAAGATCAATATCTGAACAGGGTTTTACAAAACAGAAGAAGGTGAGCCTAAAATGTTAATATTTCCCAAAACCTAAGCAATGCACTTATGGGTTAATACAATTGCATTATTATTTCTTTTCTCACCTTGATGTATCCACAATCTTGTACACTACACCAGATGGAGACATGGCACTTGGTACCCCAGTGGACATGAAATATAATTCACCTGTGAGTGGTAAATAATAAATCTGAGAGGATAATTTTAGTAAAATAAAATTTAACATCCTTGTGCTTAAGCGTTTGACAGGTGTCAGCCATCATTAGCCAACTGATGCTTAAATACATTTAAAAGTCTACGTTACAAAACATTGGATTTGTAAAGCTTTTGTTCATTGTATTTTCAGTAGTGATCATTCTGCAGCCTCTAACTGTGATGATCAAGCTCATCGTATGCAACTGGTGGAAACGCTCTTTCCTCAGCCTGTTCTCTACTGTTCTGAAAAATTTTTCGTAGGAGACGAAAAACTCGTTGGACAGTTGGGGAAGACTGTCTTTGGAGGACTGCTTGCAGGAGGACTAATATAACATTTAATACAGGTTCATCAAGACACATTTCGTTTATTCTAATAATCTGGACTTTTGAACATTTTAATATTTTAACTCATAATTTTATTTTATTGTCAATTGTGTTATTAATAATTTATTGTGTATTAGGCGCTAAACCTTTTTGGTTTTCCAATTTTAGTTCTCTACTGTTCTGAGTATGTCTCTGGAGCTCTAGTGCTCTGCGGGCCACTTGTTTGAGACCCCTGCCCTAGAGAATGAAAATTAGACAACCCAGTCTTGTATTCCTAGATGTAGAATGTCATACACCTTTACTGAGACAACTGAAATGCTGTTCATTCAAACTAAGCACTGGTAATCCGGTTCTCAGAGTAGGGAAAGCATGACACAGAGCAGTGAGGTGGAAAGTAAAACAATGCTATTAGTTGTCATTCACTGTACTAAAACTGAATTCATTTTCCAACTATGGAGACTGAGCAGAATACTTAATAGGACAAGGAAAAACTGAAAATAGATATCTCTACACTGCTCCGCAAAAATGTTAGTTTAAAGCATTCACTGCAGGTATCTCCACACTGCTCAGCAGAAATGTTAGTTTAAAGCATTCACTGCAGGTATCTCCAACACTGCTCAACAGAAATGTTAGTTTAAAGCATTCGCTGCAGGTATCTCCACACTGCTCAACAATAATGTTAGTTTAAAGCATTCGCTGCAGGTATCTCCACACTGCTCAGCAGAAGTGTTAGTTTAAAGCATTCTCTGCAGGTATCTCTACACTGCTCAGCAGAAATGTTAGTTTAAAGCATTCGCTGCAGGTATCTCCACACTGCTCAGCAGAAATGGTAGTTTAAAGCATTCGTTGCAGGTATCTCCAACACTGCTCAGCAAAAATGGTAGTTTAAAGCATTCTCTGCAGGTATCTCTACACTGCTAAGCAGAAATGTTAGTTTAAAGTATTTCATGCCGTTTTATTGGTGGTCCAGAGGGAGAGTATTTAAGGCATACAAATTGTTGTACATCTACAACATGGAGGGTTACCTCCTAGTCTGCCAGACCTTGTTGAAGAGAACAGCACACTTCTGTCCATGTAATTAGCTAGCCCATTGCCATGCTGCTGAAATTTCCTGCTGCAGAAGCGGATGCTACTCACTTTTGCTTTTGGATCTATGGAGGGAGGTTCAAGCAAATCCATGGAGGGAGAATGAATCAGCTTCAGCAGGGAGAATGATTGACATCCCCATGTTTTGTTTTTGCCCTACTGGCTTGTCTGTGTAGTTCTCCGTCTTCAACAGTGTATGAACAATCATTTGTATCAGTTTGTTTTAGTTATACACAAGGGTGTTAATAAAAGGGTTTTTTTTGTGTGCAGGAAATGGCATTAATAAAATGTAATCAAGTAAAGACATTTCTTATAATTATTAAATATAACAAATAGGCTGAAACCAAGGATTACCACAAAGGGGCCAAGAAGTCCCACCTCTGTGAAGTTAAACTGGGTGTTAGACTGCTCAAAGTCTTTTGCTAAGGCTGAACATGATGGACTTTTGGTTTTATGTAATTATCAACAAATGTAAATATGTAATCTTATTCAGCAATGCCGGTAAAAATAACTTGGTGAAGGACTGAAAACTTGATATCACAGTGATTGTGTTGCTATTGAATGCAGTAGTGTCCATACAACAGTGTGGGTCCCAGTGTAAAATACAATCATTTTTCAGGAAATGGAATTATTCATGCAGTAGATGCAGGTCTAGACCCCCCAACATGGGACCAGTAGTAGCTGCCTCACCTGTCAATATAGATTGTACAACCCTTTTTTAATGACAAGATTAGTTAACTCAACATATTTAGCACATAAGTACATAACTTCACTGGTGGAATGGTTTGCTATCAACTCAAGTAGTAAAAAATGGCATGTTCTGCTATTTACCTGCTTCATCCTCAGCAAAAGAAATAATGTATTGGTAATAGTTATTAATGAGCCCCGGGAACATGCAGGTCTGTCCTTTTCCCATACAGATCTCATGGTACTGCCATTCGCCCTTTTCACGCTTTTCCTTAAGGGCCATCATACGCCTATTAGGTAATAAAATAAAATGCAAAATGTGCTCCTTTCTTCAGTAAAAAAGCAAGCTTTTAACAGAAAGTTATTGTAAACACATATTATTATAATATATGCCATATTCAGATACACCAAGCAGTTATACAGTGCAGTATAATACCTATCACCTCATTCAGTTAAAGACAATTGATCTCCATCTGACCACTTTTTTCCCATGAGAACAGAACCATTAAAGTTATTACCTTATCAGTATTTTGCAGTTCAATATGGATAAATATGTTAAATTGAATACAGGTAATTTTGTAAGAGGTTTATACAATATTTTTTCTAAGGACCAGATAAATATTTATATAAGTTTCTGAAGTCACTGCCTAATTCGCTTTTATCTAAGCTGAATAGGTAAAAGTATCTTCTTATAACTGATGATCTCCATTCCCTTTGTTCAGTAATTTTACGTACCTTTTTTAAACCGTTATGATTTGTAACAGTGCCTAGTATGAAACGTCATACTGAGGCCTTACAAAAAAATAGCCATTACTTTGAATCAATCTCTCTTTTAATACAAGAAAAACCTAACTAGCTTTGGAAGGTGTGATACTGGAAGATGCATAACTTTACATTTGTCTACATTAATCATCATTTGCCATGTAGTTGCCCAATCACTTAAACTCGAGGTTAGCTTGCTACACTGTTGCTGAATTGTTTTCACCCAGGGATGCCAACAGGGTGTTATGGGGGTACTACTGTGGGGTCCCCATTAATTTGACAAACCAGGAAGGCCCAGCTAGTCAAAAGTAAGTTTGTGAATAAATACAAATGAAGATTATAGCTTACTGGGTGCAGATTAGTGTAAGTGGGCAGTTTTCAGTGTAACTAGGGTATGTAAGCATGTTAGGGTCTCCATTTATCAGGTTGTGGGGTCCCTATGTTTTCTGATGGAAGTCCTGTTTTCACCATATGGCCATTCATCTGTTTCAAAATTAAAACTGTAATTTCATCTACTCCAGACAAGTCAAAGCACAGCACAGCCCTGATAAAAGGGGGTTCTTGAGGCTCTAAGTCCCTGATTCCAGGTTTACACAAGTCATTTGTTTTTCTTTGAGGAACAACGGACTTGCCCAGGTAAGCCTTTAGGGTAATTTAATTCAGAATAGTCTCATGCTTGAGTTACCCTTATAATACCCCCTAATAAAAACTGAGTAAGTGTGTGAGTAACTATTCAAATAAAGCATTACTCAGCATTTGATTGAAAGAACCAACATTAACCAAAACTAGGTTAAATTTAGACATACCCGCTCATAAAATCTCCAAATATATACATCCCATTCAGATTTGGATATTCACAGCCTCTGTAGATGTAACCTCCAGTGACGGATTTCCCCAGTTTGTGTGGATATGCAAAGATAGGAAGAACATCATCTGGGACAAAAATTGTATTCTTAAATGCATATCTTATAAATATTACCACACTAGTTAACATGTGATATTACTTGTATTACTTGCTTGATATATCAGTAGGCTAGGAAATTCCTTTACTTGCCCTACTGACTTTATGTTTTGAATTACAGAAGGAGGATATAGTCAGTACACAAGTTATAGTAATAACTGCCTTTAGAACCCAAAAATTCTATTGGTAATACAGTGCTGGTGGGCAGTTTAAAGAGCAGGGATTTCCCATCTATATATCAGGGAGCAAAATTTCCCTTAAATCTGCCTATCACTGTTGCATCATCAATTGACAATATTGTATTATAATTTATATTTTACTAAATGTTAACAATGAAACAATTCCTGAGTAAGCAGGATAGTTATTTGAAATTTCAAGTCAGTGACTTGAGCAACAGGTGGCCCATAACTCTCTGATTCTGTACACCTACAAATTTCGGATTATCTTAAAAATTTGCAAACCTTTTGTTCAAGACCCTTGCTGAATATTCGAAACCAGGAATGGCAAACCTATGGCACGCGTGCCAAAGAGAGCACGCAGGCCGTCGCCAAGCCTGCTTTCAGTACAAGCTGCGGACCCAATCTGACAGTTTTCAGGCCGGATCCGTGGCCTGCACTGAAGGAGCGCTCGCTCGCAAGGGAGATCTCCTCCCCCGACGCGTGCATGCTCCTCCTCTGACACAGGCATGATGATGTCACTCACTTCGCACTACGTAATGGAATAATAATTTGAAATTCTCCACCAGTTTAAAGTTATTCTGGAATATTTCTGGCACAGCTTCCTCTTCCCTTAGCATGAAGGGGAGGCTCACAGCAAAATCCATTCAGCAGATTGTTGTGCCTGAGGCAGTGTGGGAAGGATGTCTATATCACACTCATTTGGACTTATCAGAGCTGTTGTCATGTATTTTCTGCAGTCCTTCCTTTCCCCTCTCTGAAATGCACAGCCCCAGACTGCTAGAAATTACTGCCATGCTGGGAT
>WMED01003987.1:0-10475 GCA_019650415.1 Pipa parva
AGGAGGATAGGCCAGTACTAGACACAAGCACAATATGGTAGGTACAGTATAGGCTGGCAATAGGCAGGGTAATAGGTATCCAGAACAGATAAAATGACAGGTCGATTCTACACTACACATTCCCATTTACTAAATGGCATTTAGGGAGTAAGATAAGTTAATAGTAATTGTGAGTACCTGATTGCTCCTCAAATACTCTGTGCTTTGCTTTAATTTGCTTTGTTTTACTGTGTTTTCCTTTAATTTGCTTTGCTTTGCTTTGCTCTGCTTTGCTCTGCTCTTCTCTGCTCTGCTTTGCTTTGCTCTGCTCTGCTTTGTTTTTAGTTTAGTTTAGTTTTGTTTAGTTTACTTTAGTTTAGTTTTGTTTAATAATGGCACCGAGTCACTTTATAGCTGGCACTGAGGCGATCTGACAGGCTCCTTATATACTATGTGAGCCTGTCACATGATCGCATGTCAGAGCGCACGCTACACGCAGCGCGAACGCCGAATAGAAGAGGCGGTGCGGCTGAGACGTGCGTGCGCATGCTACTGTGCGCATACGCGGCGCGAACGCTGAAAGGAGTAGGTGGCGCGCCCAACGGTACAAGAGGAATGGCGCAGGAGCGAACGCTCGGTAAGTACTTATACCTTGCGCCCCACCTGCGCCCCACTTGCAGCATCTATGCGCCCCACTAGTGGGGCGCGCCCCACACTTTGAGTAGCGCTGCCATAGCCAAACATGGAGATAAAACTTACAAAATTAATGGATCCTATACCTGCACCTCTGCCAATGTATTGTACATGATACAGTGTAGTGCATGTGAGAATGGCTGATACATTGGAGAAACTAGCCAAAAACTCCACATGAGGATGAACCTGCGTAGACAATCCATTCACCCAAGAATAAAGAACCGTGCACTCCAGTTGGAATCCATTTCCACTTAAACAATCACTCAATACACACAAGAAAGAAAAACTTTTGAACTCAAAATGATAATGCATTTCAATACCAAAAATACAGGATTCAATGTATGTAGATGTTGGATTTCTGTCTCACTATCATAACTTTTCATAATGGTAAATTATGTATTTATTTCTGTTTATTTTAAAAATGTGATTGTCTCTGAAGCAGGCTTTGTACTATAGTTTGGGTTCCCTAGCTGCAGTTAATCAGTTCAGGTGTCACGTATACAGACAGTCTCCTTGTCTATATAAACCTTGTCGATTCCTAGTACCTTTCCTATGGTTGTTCCTCTTTTTCACAGTTATTGCTAAAGCTTTACAACTTATTTTAATGATCTGCTTTAACCCCTGTCCTGGAACTGACCTTGACTGTTTACATGAAGCCCTGGTTACATAAATATATTTCCTATCTGTGCTAGTCCATTCCTGTCACACACTGCAACAAACATAAACTTTTGCACGGGGTGTAACTTCTCACCATGAACTTGAATACAATAATTAACATAAGTGCACACTTATCTCCCCTTCTTCAAAAGAGGCGTTAGTAACAAAAGACACAACGCCCATGTACTAACCATCCTCATCCCACAAATGATGCCTTGTTTCTTTAAGTCAGTGCACCTTGAAATATCAGATGCAGCATTTGCAGTTTGCCACAGATAAAAAATAGACATACTATAGGAGCATATTTATTAAAGAATGAATTTGTGACAATTTGTGTCAGTTTGCCCATAGCGTACCATAGTTTGCTGGGATGCAGTGGACTGTACTTACAATAGTGCAGTGGTCTATTGTATCAAATTTAGTAATAGGAATGAATTCCCATTTATACAAAAGACATTGTCACCATTTTATCATGTTTTGGACCCTCTTATTATCTCTGGAAAATAGTTGCCTGAATGACAGCAATTTCTTTTACTTTCATTTCAGTGGTAGATAATTCCTGGCTCATGTTGACACCTTGAGTTGAATGTAGCTGGAGCAGAAATAGGAAACCTGCCATAAGCCTCCTGATTTGCCATTCTCATTTGGCGAAGTCAGTTTCTTGTATTCACGCCAGTATGGCCTTGGCAAATTGTCACTTCTGCAAATGAAATACTCCCTGAATTGTAGTAACACTCACAGTAAATCCAATAATGAAATGGTCAGCATAATGTCACAAACAGAGACAGCCACATTGCAAACAAATAACAATATTTGCTGAATATGCAAAGCCTGAGAAGTGGCAAATTGTGGACCATTCACATGGGATAATATCTTTTACACAGGTTAAAACAACTTGCTTGTCTTTCACAGAGCAGGTTGCAACAGTGTAACTGTTTTGAAATATTACAAAAAAAAAATGCACAGTAGGTTAACACTTTTCTAGATTTTTCCTTTGAAAACTTTTCTACTATAGGTTTTACATAAGAAAACTGCTACTGCGCTTGCTCTGCTTGGTGAAACTGGCAGGAAGAGGAAGTGAAGAGGATTGCAGTGCCTGTCAAGACAAGAAGATATCAGCTAATTTCAGAGAGCAGGGGCAGCGCTGAAGCACTGGAAGAATCTACCCCCTCCCCCTTGAGAATCAATCCTTTACACGACAACCCTATAGTCTTTTAAAAACACTAACTCCAATTTGTGAATAAATTCTAAAATAAGTAATAATTACATCAATAATAGTCCCAATAGTTTTTTCTATTGCTGTTTTTTGATCATGTTAAGATTGATACCTACCTGATACCAAATGTTGGCTCTTTTATTTACTACAAGTCAATTTCCAGATTACTGCAAATCATATAGCAGCCAATTTGTGACTCTCCAGGCAACTAGGCAAAAATAAAAGTTTCTAAAATATAGACTTTCGGGACTGCCAATTGCCAGATATAACTATGTTACAGGGTTTGCTGGAAAGATGCCTGTGTGTTGTTGATTACAACCACAAAACAACCTGAGGCAAATATGAATAATATGAGTTCAAAACAACTGTCATTGGAAATGTGCAATGAAGTATATTTATACTGCACTTTCCTCTTGTGTATTATTGAACACTTATTTCATCTGATAGTTTTTAACTGGTCTTCTCAGAATATTTCTTTTTTTCTGTAAGATATATATTCCCATCTTATTTTATTGCATCTCTGAAAAACTGTTCTTCATTTACACTTGACAAACTATAAAGTATTGAAATATGCCTTTTTAGATATGGTATGTTATAAATTAATCTTTCAAATTCATGGTCTTTCTGATGTATGTATAGCTAAGTGTTTCTCTATTACCTTTCATACAACCTCATAACTCATGAATACTCTTATAGGGTTTTTTTTTCAATTCTCTCCTACGTCATGATTACTCAAAGGGACAGTGGGGGCTTACGAGCAGCTGTTCAGCCATAGAAACCCAGTGCATGATGTACCCATCAAACATTCTTTGTGCTGCTGTTGCTTCCCGAAGCAGTCTGGAAATTACTAGTGAGTGTTGCAGCTGAGACAATAAAGTATGATTTTTTTACCAACTATTTGTTTTGGCACTGGGTGACTTGCTGCTTTGTTGCTAATTATATATATTTTCACTTTTCAGTAATACCACAAAGACCAGACCAACTGTACCATGGTAGATATTTGATACATTGACTTGTCATCTTATGACTGTGCCATGAAAGACACTGAGCTCCTCAGTACGACCCATTCTGTTGCTAATGTTAGTCTATTGAGGTTGCATGGTTCAATGCCTGATTTTGTACACCTTTAAACAAGGTGCATAGTTGATTTGGACTATTTATTAACTAAATGTTTTTGTTTATGTAGATCATATGCTGCATCATGTGAATTGTAATGTTCTGGAAATTATTAATTTTGAATTAATACCCTATATCAAACCTCTTTTAGTCCATTGTAATTTTTCACAGATACTGTATATACTGTATATATATTTCATGCAACTGCAACAGAAAATAATGGCTCATCTGAGAATTTCTATCACACAACACATTACCTGGTACTTCATTAGTAGCCAAAAAACCTTTTTTTTTCCCATAAAAACTTGATTTAATTAAGTAGAAGTAATTTCTGATTCCATTCAAGTAAAGTTGTAAATTGATTGTGTTCATGAATATAAAGGTTGCTAAGGTACACAACAATGGTTAAAAATTGTCTGCATTCATTCATGTAGATAATTTAATAGATAGTCTCCATGAATGCATACTATCCAGAATACATCCTGAACATTGTATACAGTTCTCGAACAGCTGTGCAAACTGAATTGTAAAATGTGCATGTTGCACAAATCCTGGATCTGAATGAACAGCTTGCATGGAGGTAGAATAGTTTATAAGAAAAGGTTTAAATTAAAAATAACAATAAACCTTTAAATTGCATTCTGACTAAGGCTGGGTTCACTCGAGTGCATCATACGCACGTGTAAAAAAAAAAAAAAACGGCTGAGTATTACCTAGTTCCAGACACACCAGCATATAATGTGCATATGCTGGTTCCGGAAAGCTGTGTGTCGCATTTTGACCGGCGTGTATACGCTGCACCCAGGGAGTGTGTTTAAACAAAAGGGAGGGTAAAAAGGAATTTTTACCTATATTATTCAGTATTTTATCTTACTTTTATTTTATGTACTTTCATTTTTGTACAATTAAAAAAAAATTTTAAAACTTAAAATTTCACTTGTCTACGGGTTTTGGAGAATCCATCCCTGCAACACATCTGAGTGTGCAACTTAACCTATGTGAATCCAGTATCGGAGAATGGTTGGGATTACACCTGAGTAATCCAATGCTCTAAACCAGAGGTCCCCAACATTTTTTGCACCAGGGACCGGCTTTAAGCAAGACCAGTTTTCCATGGCCCGGTGGGGTGGGGCAGGGCAGGGGTGGAGCTTTGGTCATATGGGAGCGGGGCTATGGAGGGGTGGGGCTTAGTGCATACTTATAATATAATTGAAATGGATAGCACAAGGGACCCTGTGAATGCTGTGGGGGGAGGGAAAGAAATCACCCCAAATTAGCACTGTAACAACAGGACCTCCTTGGCTGGTATCGGTGAGTCGGCATCTCCTCAATCAATATTTATGTGTATCTGTTATCTCGCCCTGGGTCCTTGCCGTTGCTCCAACACAGAAATACTCTGAGACAGCTGTAGTGAAGCTGCAGCCTTCCATGTCAGAATCACTGTGTTGAACAGCACTGACGAACAGCCATCTCTTTAAAAAGGGGAGGGATCAGACCGGGGTTTCCTGCTTACGAGCAGCCAGTCATTACAAGGTAAGCTTATCTCGCTCTCTCTCTCTTTCCCCCTGCCTAGGTGTCAGGAGCTAGGTGTCAGCGGCTCCGTGGACCGGCTGAAAAACCCCAACAGCCTGGTCCTGGTCTGCGGACCAGCGGTTGGGGGCCTCTGCTCTAAACCATAAAAGGAAAAAGTGAGTAGTTTTTCATCTTTTATTTGATTGGTACCAAAGTGACCTGCACCATCTGTTCCTTTCTTTCATACCCAGAGAAAGTGCTGCACTCCCACATACCCATACAATAGAAAAATACACTCAGTGTATACGCTTATGTGAACCCAGCCTAATGCTAGAAGCCTAATAAATAATGTTGCTATTAGCACAATGTAAACAAATATGTAACCTGATATCAACATGCATGGGCTTATTAGTGATTGATCCTGTCAAAAAACTTAATTAGCCTCTGTAGTGGGGGGGGGGGGGTCAGTTTTAGACTGGACCAGGAGTCACTAGATGTCCTATACCAAGGTTTTCCAAAGCATTTGATACCCTGCCACATAAAAGGCTGGTACATAAAATGAGAATGCTTGGACTGGGGGAGATGTTTGTAAGTGGGTTAGTAACTAGTTCAGTGATAAAAAGCAGAGAGTGGTTATTAACTGTATGCATTCAGATTGGGTCAGTATTACTAGTGGACTACCACAATGGTCAGTATTGTCCTTATTCTTTCCAGAATATTTATGAATGACCTTGTCAAGGAACTACATATTAAAATTGTATTTTTTGCAGATGATACTAAACTCTGTAAGGTAATTAACACAAAGAAGGACGAAACTCTATTACAAATGAATCTGAATAGGTTGAAGGCAGAGAAGCGACAAATAAGGTTTAACACTGATAAATGTAAGGTTATGCATATCTGAAAGGGAAATTGCATGTCAAGATTATTTAATAAATGGGAAAACACTGGGTAAAACTGACATGGAAAAAGATTTATGAATTTTAGCTAACGAAAACTTAACTGTGACAACAACCAGTGTCTGGTGGCTGCAGCCAAAGCAATTAATATCATGGGGTACATCAAAAGGGGCATAGATGCCGATGACAATAACATAGCATCACCACTTGTCGGGTCATGGAATATTGTGTGCATTTTCAGACACCACTGTACTAGAAATATGCAATACAGCTTGAAAAGGTTCAAAGGCAGGCAACTATAGTAATATGTGGAATGTGGGGACTACAGTACCATGATAGATTAATATAACTGGGGTTAGTTAGCTTTGAAAAAATGGCCTGAGGCGACCTAATAACCATGTATAAATATATCTGGGGAGATCTCTCCCACAATCAGTTTATACCAAAAGCCTGTAAGTATAACAAGGAGGCATCCTCTGAATCTATAGGAAAGAAAGTTTCTGCATCAACATAGAAGGGGGAATTTTACTGTAAAAGCACTAAGATTGTGGTACTCTCTGCCTACATAAGTTATCAATCAATGAAAAGGAGCATGGATGCTTCACTTAATTGTAGGAATCTTACAAGTTTTGGCTACTAGATTATTTTGCCTTCATCCGGATCCTCATTTGGCAGTTGAACCAAATGAAGTTACGTATGTCTTATTGGCATTATAAAGAACTCTTTGCAGTTTTTTTAAAGTTTTTTTCTTAAATCTGTTTCTTTTTGTGGGATTCTAATAAATTTTTTTTTTGTTCAGGAAATGATTTAATGTATTGGGTGAAAACAAAAGCAGTGTTTATCCCAAATACAGTATGTGGACTACCTCACTGCACCTACTGTAAGGAATACTCAGTTGCATCTTAGAGAATACAGCAAAAAGTAGGATATGGTCTTTTTGAAACAAACAGATTTTAGTTAGTTTGTACTTGGTACTATATAACTAGTAGGGGCTAATTCACCATTGTACGTAGTGAGCTGCGAAGCCTTCGTCACACTTCGCACATGGTGATATGTGCCCGCTGATGTCCTGCATCAGCGAGCGCATTAAAGGGATTTCAGTCTCAGCGATGCAACTCGAGTGGTCTTGCCGAGACTGGAATCCCTTTAAAGCGTTCGCTGATATCCACATGCAGGACATCAGCAGGCGCATATCACCATGTGCGAAGTGAGCAGAAGGCTTCACAGCTCACTACGCACAATGGTGAATTAGCCCCTAGAAGTTTTGATCCTCTGTTTACAATGGTAAAGCAAAGCATCCAGGAATTAGTGGGAAAAATTCTATTTTACTGTTCCTTCTACACCTACCCCTAGGCAATTTAATATAATGTAAGTCTAAATTTTATCATGTTGAACTTTTGTTTGCAATTCACTATGGTCATTTGTTTTATAGAGAGATTAAGAAAAAAAAATATCTGGGATAAATATACAGTTATTCTCAACAGCAATTCTACATTGGGGATTGTTATATTTGTTCAGTTGTTTGGTATGATTTTTATTATGACCCCAGAATACAATTCCCAGAGAGGGAAACAATGCATCTCTTTCTGGTTCCCTAGTCAAGGTTGGAAAGATGGGCAAAGCTATTATCCATTCTACTCCTCCAAAATCAGCAGAGAATCTGGCTCTTGTGAACACCAACCGCAGATGATCCCTGTAAGTGTCTACTAAATAGGTTACAATGATCAAGCATGAAACAAATCCCAACAGAGACAGATACAGAGATGGATCAAATCTCTACAAAATATTTAGTAACTAAAAACTAAAACTCTTAACGAAAAAAAAAAATCCCAATTAAATCTAAACTCTGAACCGAGCATTTGTGTAATGTATTCTCCTAAATAGTCTAAACATGAATTTTAGATTGAAGAGTGTCAGTTAATGTTAACTAATTAATCCATAATTTCACAGTGACTGCTTCTATAGACCTATTATCAGAGGAGAAACAGAACTTGCTTTACATTTTTGGTCAACACCAATTACTATTATTCCATTTTAAGGTAAAGAACTACCCTCTCTGTTTATTATTACTTAGGCTAAATAAGAAAATATGTGTAACAGAGAATGTGACATACAGTTGTATGCATCATGCCCATTAAACAGACAAACACTTCACAGAAAAAAATCATTCTTGATGCCACATTTTTAATCCAACTTTTATTGCTTTGTGATTGTTTTTTTTTTGTTTTTTTTTGCTGGCTGCAGACATCTTTTATCTTTTAAGTAAACAAAACCCACAAGTTTTCTTTAAAATTTTTAGATAATGCTATTTCTTAATTTGCCACTGCAAACCCAAAAAGAAAAGGATTGTTTCAACCAGTAGAGAAAATAATAAAATGAAAATTAATAATTCATCTGTTAAAAAAATGAATTTTTATTATTAGGGACTTGCGGTTTGGATTCAAATTAATCTGATGAAATGTGACACTTCAGATCTGAGGCAGGTTTGAATTTTGTCAGATTAGCTAAAAAAAAAAAAAATACAAACCAATATAAACAGGATACGAAACACCTACAACAAGGTTATTTTCTTTGCTTGGATTTATTATAAACCTCAATTAATTTTGAAAGTTTCAACAGAAACCAGGAGTTCAATGTGAGGTGAGTTTTGAAAATTCAATATGAGTTATGTAGGTTTAAAATTTTATCTCCACCCACATCATGTGACTCTTTATTGCTTTCACTGCAACAAAGAGAAGATGTGGAAAATTTATAAATATCATTCCGACCTTTTTGATTAGTTTCACAGTTTTTACATTACTTTTCAATTCTCTGGGAATTTTTGATTCTACTTTTTTATATAAGGCTGAAAAAAAAATTGTCAATGCTAAAAAGATTGATATTGATAAATATTGATCTGTTGATATTTGAACACTTTGCAGTATCTTCAGTGTCGTTCTCCTTTAATTTTAGTTCAATATCTATATACTGTATATATCTATATAATCCAACTGTAGCAAAATGACTGGGTCAGCTCCATAGGGAATAATGGGTTTTTGCAAGCCTAAAGCAGTTGAACACTTTTTTGGGGAAAAAATTTTGATATAATGATGTTCTAAATAGGCAAAATGGCAATACGGTATTTCACCAGCTTTATAATAGGTCAAAACAATTTTCAAGTTTTGGGGGTTATTGGCTAAAGTCCAAATTGTAGCATAAAGGCGTGAATTTGCCAGCTAAAGATGGTCGCAATAGACTGCTACTGTTGCAGTGGCGACTTTGCTATGGGAATGTTGTCGTGGTCGTGGATTTGCTATGGGAATCCGCTGTTTGAGAATTTGACAATCGAATTCTCACTTTAGTTAATAACCCCCATTTATGTATGTATAATTATAAAGTGCCACTAGGATATGCAGTGTTGTACAATTCGACAAGACAGTTTATATTCGGAAAGTGTTTAAAATAGTACAAATTAAGTCAATTACATGCATAAAATCATTAGACATCACTCTAAGGATATTTATCAAATTCGAAAAGGTTTTTTGAAAGGCCTAATGGTGGGAAAACAGTATATATTTTATTATGCTGGTATCACCTGTTTAAAAATCTGTTTTTGACATGTAGAAAATCAATTTTGTATGTATTGTTTTTACATCCAAAAGTTATTTTCGATCTGTAAAAATAACCAAAACGCTTGATAAATATCCGTAATATCCCCCCAGGCCTTGAATGAAACAAGAGGATGGAGGTCCCTGTAGAGCTTACATTCTAAATATTATATACAGGATATTTTTATACAGAGATAGGAGAATACACAAATATAAGACTTTTATACTCTCAACATGTGGCAGCTTGCTGGGCAAATTTCTGGACTCTCATGTTCCAACATGAGCAAAAAACTGCCCTAGTGTGCTGTCATGACTTCAGTCAAACCAATCTTTTCCTTCTCTGCATAGCTTGTAGTCACTGTGCAGTACTACTGGAACCAATTGGAAGCACATCTTCCCGGGGTAAACATCACTGCTCCTGTAGAGTTGCACAATGAAGACTGACTATGCAGTGAAGGAAAAGATTGAAAAGACTGAGGGAGTTATTCACTAAGGTGCAAAATCAACTGTCGAATTCGCAAACAGTGGATTCCCATAGCAAATCCACAACAATTTCCCCATAGTAAAGTAACTGCAATTTTTTAAAGTTATGATTGCGCCAATTTTCCCATAATAAAGTCGCAACTGCGACAATATTCTCATTATAAAGACGCAACTGCGACAGTAGCAGCCTATTGCAACTGTCTTTATCTGGCGAATTCGCACTTATACACAACAATTTGGACTTTAGTGAATAACCCCCTTGCAAGAGGCACTGTACTAGCTATACTGTTAGTTCCTTCACAAAAGGTAATAATGTCAATTACAGTCAATTTC
>WMED01003987.1:10485-21324 GCA_019650415.1 Pipa parva
ATGATATGGATAACACAATTACAGGACTGGTTTTAGTCATATGGGGCCCTGGGCAAATCTAGCAGGGACCCCCCGCATTGTCTCCCAGAGAGGTTCCAATACCCTCCCAGCTCCAGAGAGGCCTCCGGCAGCATGACTGCAGACTTAACAGGCTCTGTTCCCTTCCAGTGCAACTGATCGGAAGGCTGTCCCCCTACATTGTCTGGAAATTACCCACTACTCAATGGGGAAAAAACCACCATGCTCCCTCATTATCCCTGACAAACCCTTACTGTACTTTCCACATATTTCTATCCAAATTAAGCTAAATGCTTCATGCAACTAGTTTCTGCCATGCACAGGCCATCATTACAACTCTGCCTAAGACTGTTTGATGTCATTCCTTAGGGAATCTCTACTTACTGGGAACTTTACTAAGTGCCAACATTCTTAACCAGACTCTACAAATGGAGATTAGATGCAATAGTCAGCATAAATTGCATCTAAGGAGGATTAGTGGACTAAGTACATTAAACAAAAAAGTACAATTAGTAAGGAGGAAAATACTCATAACCCATGTAGATGTATGTTTAATTTTACTTCACCTACATATCCATAATGTTAGGAAAGTGCAAGCATGTAACTTTTACTGTCAGTTGTCTCTTTTATATACCTTTAATATGAATTCTCAATTGTCTGTTCCTATTTAATAAAAATATTTTACAAGGCATTTTTATGCATCCTGTTTAATGCAGCAGAAGAATCTTTATCTGCATGTTGTGAAAATGGCAATTGAAACAATTTGCTATTTGTTCCCAAAATGTAACGCTAGGCTGATAATTCTGATAAGCATTAGAATGGTTTTGTTACTAGTTTAATGATCCCATGTAATGAAAACAAATCCATGTATATTAATTTCTAACACAAAATGATTATTAACCATAAACAGTGCGGCCTAGAAATATAATTCTCCACTTTATAATAAAATTCTATGTGTCCTCAGATGTAGCAATCTCAAACATCTTCATTTCGTTTCTTCCTCTGAAAATGATGAATAAACAGAGGTAAACCATGCTGCTAATCCTGCAGCAGTTTAACTGCTGAAATGCTGTAGAATTGAATGCATCCGTTTAGAAAACCCATCTGAGCACATGGAAGAGATCTTATTAAAAAAAAAACCATTGAATTTCTGTTATTCTTCTTAGTTAGCCTGTAAATCCATTTGATCTTAGAATTTATTTTCCTATATCCTGTAATGGCATCAGGGAGAAAGTGATTCACAAGCATTTGGGTACTGTAAATGAGAAAAGATCAGCACAGAATTGATTGGGAATTATACAAAACTAATGGCACTCTCAGATTTAGAGTTAGATGTCAACATTAACTGATGACCACAATCACAAATGCGGTAGTATTTACAGAGCGATATGTTGCATTATTTCTTCTGAGATGAGCCATAATATATTGGCCCCAATAAGCAAAGTGAAACATTGTTTCACTCTCGTTTTACAGTATCAGACTGGCCCAGCAAGCCATAGGAAAAATTCAGTGGGCCAACCCAGAGTTCCAAACTGCACTATTGTGGCATATTTTTGAGAATAGTGTAAAGAAAGTTTATACACAAACAAAGAGGATACAAAGTAAATCAAAACTATAGCCAGGGAGTTTTCTTTTGTTTTTTTACATTTTTCAGCTGAGCCATTTTTAACTAGGCTCATTATTGTCCGTGGTGCAAAACAAAATAGCCTGTGTGAATTATACAACAGGAAACAACAGACACTATTTTTCCAGCTCAGCTGAAAAACAGCCAGCGTGACCCAGAAAGAGAACAGACAATATTATATTGCTCAGTGGGACCCTAATCCTTTGTTTCCTTGCAAGCCCTTGGTTTCTTGTTTCCTGGTAGGTCCCAACACTCCAGTTCAACACTGTATCTATAAGCTCTTTAAGAACAAAATGAAAAACATTAAGCTAATAGAAGGCACAATAGTTGTGAAATTATTTCATGAATTCGTGTTAAAAATACTGGGACTCTTGATTATGTATACTTTTGTATACTCAACCTGATTATCTGTATATTGTTAGGTTTACTGGTAATGTACATTTAGGAGAAGGAGGTAGCAGCCGTAAATCCCGTAAAAGCAAACAGACGCTAGGGCGTGGAGTCTAAGGAACCCCTGGTCTTTGCCTAGAGGCAAACCAGGAAAACAATATAAGGGAAGTTGATTTATATCTACTATGAGAGGATTTACATTCTAGCACCTACTTTACCATTGCGCTGTGTTTTTATTTTTTATCTGAAATACTTAATATTAATTTCAGTTGGTCTTGCAAGCACCCTTGTGAAGGCCTAACAGAACAGTGATAATTATGAAAACATTTATAACATGGTAAGTTTCCCTTCAAAAGAATACTCATTTTTAACCCTATATGGCCTACCCATTGGTTAATTTAATACAGATAGTGGCAACCTGTCGTATAGTCCAGTCTACAACAGTTATTTGTCCATCCATTAAATGTAAGTTTTTGCATTGAGAAGTTTTCTCCATTATAATACTTATCATGCTAGAACTAACAGATTGTCTTGCGTTACTCAGCGATGAAACCATTTTTTCAAGCAATATTTTTATGACTCTTGCACTAAAATTATGCGGAAGAATTCCTTTTACAAATATGATGGTGCGTACAATGAAAAATAGACACCCTTGTCACTTGATTGGTAGATTTGGAGAGGGCAGAACATACAAGTTGAGGAACATTCTGCCCAGTAAATGAGATGCACATGCATAACCTTCTCTATCTGATTGATCAAACTCAGTCTATTATAAAGTAAAATCAGGATTACAGATCAGGAATCCCTCTCACCCTGAGCATGAGACTTTAGAAAGCAAGCTGTTGATTGCGCCTACTTATCAATGCACAGTATTATGCCTCCTTCTAATAAATGAAAAAATTGGAAACTGGGCAGGTAATTCTGACAAGCAACCTACCTTGTGGGCAGAGTTTTCTTTTGCCCCTAAGAAAAGTGTACACAAATAAATCTGCAAGACATAGGTCAATAAACAGAAAAAAGTCATTTTGCCACCATTTTTGCTCAGTAATTGTAGAACCTTTTCCCCAGGAGACTGTTTGTGACATCAATATGTAACTTACAAAAAGTGTTCTTAGTCTACTGATCATTTATGGTGTATATGATTGCTTGCCACAAATTGACTGAACTCAAATGATAATCATTCTTTCACATGATGAGTAAATCAACATTTCCCATAGCAACATTCAGTTCAATAGCATGGTAGATACAAACTCTGTGTGGGGGCAATGTTTTGCATATCATTTTTAATGTAATAAATCAGTGACGCCCAACTTTTTTTCGGCCTGGGGGGCCATATAAATTTGCTGCGACAAATTTTAAAGTTACAATTGAGACAATTTTCCATAGTAAAGTTGCGACTGCGACAATATTCTCATTATAAAGACGCAACTGCAACAGTAGCGGTCTATTGCGACTGTCTGTAGCTGGCGAATTTACATTTATACGCAACAATTTGGACTTTGGAATTCGGACCGCGGGCCAGATAGCACCACATCGCGGGCCGTAGGTTGGGCATCACTGCAATAAATGATTTCATACATTGTGTTGCATTTTTACCTTTTAAAATAAAAGATCTTTATTTGTTTTATTATCTTTCATTGTTGCTGTAAGAGAGCTTAGGTTACAGCACATGTTGACACATTTAGATTTAATGAAAAGAATGTAAATGCTTGTATCTGGGAACATTTCCAAAACTGAATAAAATATGGTGTGCTTTGTTTACTTAATTTTTCAGGGTCGCTATGGACTTTATCATGAAAAATTAAGAGATCACAGACATTTTTCTTGTCCATGTTTCACAGAACAATAGAAATCTTTGTTTCATTGACATCCAGATGCTGTACAAAATAATATTTTTTACTGTATTTTATTTGCTAACATATTTTAAGGCATGAAATTCAATTTTGCAAAGAACATTACTCATGACATAACACTTCAAGACTGGTTCAGTTAAAGTTTATAAATGTAAAAATTGTACAATAGAATTTTCTTAATGTGCAGGATGAATAAAGCAACTTGTTGCTGGAACATAAAGTATTTAGAGATTGTAATGAATGGCTTAGAGCTTGGTGTAAGAAATAGGGGATTGGGTTGCTAGGTAACTGGGTTGACATTGTTGTTTCCTACAAACTCTGCTGTGTGTGTTTCACCTGATAGAGGAGGGAGTGATTTACAAAGAAGCCTGACAAAGCCTGGAGATTACACTGATGTAAAATGTAGGGGATAGTGTTTACTAAAAATCATTGGATAGACAGTAAAGAAAAAGAGCTGATGCACATAAAGAACCATGGGGATGGAGAGGGGGAGAGTCAAATAGGGGAATAGGGAGTAAAGAATGAATAGTTTGAATAGTTAAGTCTTAGTTAAGTGTTAAACTACAAAGTACACCAGATATATGCTTAACATGCAGTGAGGGCTTGAGAACTGACAAAATTATTAACACTGTGCACCATTTTAGTTGCCCTTTGAACAGTTTTTAATTTATTAATTGACCCTCTGTAGATATTCAAGGCTGAAATTTAAGACTTCATTCGTTTGACCATTCACCCAGGTTCAATAAATCACCTTAAATTTGGTTCATCCCTTCTGAACAATCAACTCTATTTGAAGATCATTGTATCATCTCCAAAACAAGACACACTTTTCCTCTTAGACTAGCAATTTTATTTATAAATGTATTAAACTGAACAGGACCCAGAACTAATTCTTGTAGTATACTGCCTTTCATCTGTCCTTCCTTAGTGCTTTCTCCATAGTCTACAACATATTATCTCCTGCCCCTCAGTCAAAGTTATACACCCGCCACAACTCTAAATTGTGTAGCCTCTAAATTGGATTAATGTGGACATCATCAGAGATTTTTCCTTTCTAAGTAAATTTGCCAACACTATGCAACAGTTTGGCCATAGTGTAGCAAACTCAATTATGCATATTCGATATTTAGTGTATTGCTGTAGCAATATAGTATCTTTTAAGCATAGTTAGCCAAATAATAGTGGGGGCATATTATAGTAAATTTGTTATGAATAGAGATGTCAACTTCACATGGATCTGTTTAAGGGACACAATGTTACCATAGCAATCTTTTTTTCTACATGATTGACAATATAGTGGCATGGGTTAGGGCAATATCACAATTGATTGAAAACAGTTGCATAAATTCCAACATTATTTTAACATTCATTTTAATGGCAGACAAATCACAACTCATAATAGAACTTAATCACCACATTTTCTAAGCCTTTTGAGTGAAAAATCACCAGAAAAGTAAGAGGAACCCTTGGGTAAGCCCCCAAATTTGCATTTCCATTTGGTGAAGTCAAACTTGCATATTCATGGCTGTCCATCTTGGATCAATTGTCATTTTAACACAGAAAATAACAATTTTTGTTGAATATGCAAATTTGGAGCAGTGTCTAATTGTAACAAATATGCGCATCTATGGGACGATCCACACTTTGATAAACATGCAGCGTGTGTTAAGTAGTGCTGTTTTTTTTGTTTTTTATTAAAGAAAATTCATAACCTTCCCTACTATTGATGCCAGATGTACCAGTCTAAAACTGTTGTGATCTTACTTGCTGCACATTTTGTAAGGTGGTACTATAATTGCTGATCCCCAGTTATTAGGAATTATTCCTTATAAAACAGATGTGTTAAAGAGATCAAACAATGTAGATGAAAGCACATTTTAAACTTATTTTATTACCCAAATTTTCTCCTACAGATAGATTTAACTAACATGTATTAGTATTAAATCTACAATAGCTTCATTCTAGGTTGGCGAATTGCCAGTTGCTAAGCGCTGCCTCACAGAGTGAATCCAGATTACAACTTCTCTTTAAAGGTTTGGCTGCAGGTACATTTCAGTTCTCATCAGATGGCATATATTTAAATCTCCAGTTATTGTATTACTCCCTTCATAGACATCTCAGCCTATATATAACTAGTATTATATATAGTTCTTTACCTTTTCCTGGAATCCTATCGATTATTTCTGTTTAAACACTAATTGCCAAGGAAATCAAATGAAAACCTACTATTCAATTAAAATTAGCAGCAAGCAAAATAATACAGACATTTTTTAATCAGCGTTTACATCAGACAAGCAATTACTAGGGAATAGCCTTTGTATCAAGTATTTCATTTAAAATAATGTGTTTAACCCAGGAAGAAATCAGTAAATATGCAACCCATGAATGCTAATACAGTTAAATTCAGCATCAGAGAGACCAGTTTGTTCAACAATGTTAACTCCTTCCTTTTGTCAGGAAACTAGTGCAGAAAGGCACCATAGATATGTGAATTATGTCAAACAAACTTGATCTATTTCTTTGCAGATCAAAGTTATACTATTGAAGTCAACTTTTTTTTTTTTTCCCAAAACCTGTGACATTGTTCCACAAAAAATACTTCTACAAAAGATTCAAGCAAAACGACTAGTGGAAAATGTTTATGGTTGAAGTACTGAGTGAGGTACTATTGCTATCAGTTCTGGACCTGTCCTCTTTAATCTTTTATAAATTACTGTGTAAAAGGTGTTGGAAGCAAATTGTCCATATTCGCAGATGCATTAAATTACACTATATGGTTACTTGATGAGATGTGGTCATCTTCTTGCTGCAGTAATGTTTGGATGGAATGGGAGATGGAACAGAGAAGTTACAGATAAGATTCCATGCATACAATTATTTGAGTAGGCATTTTGGTCTTAGTAATAAGCATCTTTCATAGTTTGATCAATATTAATATGTGTAAACTGGGCATTAAAATAATGTAGGGAAAAAAGGTATGCAACAATCATGGTATATAAACTGGCAGACAGTCTTATACAAGTCTAATAAATTTTGAGCATAAATAAAAAAAAGAATATCAACTGATAGGAAGGAAGTTTCATTTATAGAAAGGGATTTTTTTTATTGTAAAGATGATCAAGTGGTAAATTTTCTTGCAAAGGGAGGTTGTGATAATGGAGTATTTGTTTGCGTTTCTATATATGGATTGGATGTGTCCTTGCACTAACAGACATTTAATTGATGATTTATCTTGAAACATTTTGTTTTGGTTGCCAACGATAAGATAACATTTCTTGCCCTGGAAGACAGACTCTCTATGTCTATAAACTTTCAAGATGACTTTACAAAGATAGAACTTGATGGACTGGATGCCTATTTTAACCCAGCCTACTATGTTATAATATAACTTAGCAACTTGCTAACATTAAAGAGCACTTGTTGCAGCTGTTTGCATATTGGCTTCATTTTTATGAAAAATTCAAACCATAACATGTTATTTATAGTGGCTTTGCGGGTTAATTGCTTAGGTTTTACTATCCTATAGTTATGGTATAATAAGAATGTTATAAACAATTACTTTACTATTACTTTCCCTTTGAAGTCGAGTTTCTCTCTGCTATGTGATCACTTTGTATATCCAATTGGCAAAAGAAAAAAAAAACTAAAAGCACAGAATTCATCTAAAATCTTTACCTCTATTGCTATGGCAATTAACAGACATGCAACACTTCAGATGTACCTTAAGTCATTTATCAAGTTAAGAAGCAACAAGAAGCCCATTATCATGCAAAGCCATGAAGATTATTGTAATGTTAAATTAGGGTATGGGTAATGTGGCTTATTCAGCATTTAAGTTTCACAGTCGCTCAGAATCAATGAATTCAGTAATGCCTCTAATCAGAACATTATTCCCTCTGTTCATGTCTAGATTTGCTAGCTTACTTTTAATCAAGTGTATGTCATCAGTTACATTGTTAGTTTCATCAACTGAGCTGTTATGAGCTGTCACTAATTCTTCCATTTTTGTCAGTAAATGATCTGTGTGGTTGCCTAGTCCTATTAATTCAAATCTCAGCTCTTTTATAGCATCCTTGATATCTTTTTTGTAAGTCATTCAGGAACTCTGCATTTCATTTGTTAAATTTGCCTTCTATTACATGAGTGTTTGATCCAGGTTGCCATATTTCTCATAGTAAAATCAAAAATGTTCAAGGAATTTTATTAAAAAAAAAGTGGTATCAAATTCTGCTTTATTCTTTATAGATTCGATATATTAATTAGCTTAGTGTAATCTAACACAGTTTCTACGTCATGTATAACTTTTCCTCTTTAACTCATCAACTTCATTTGGACTTGGCAAGATAAAATGATTCCCAGCACTTCACTCTTTCCATTGTCCCTTCAAGCATTTCATGACTAAACAGAGTGCAGTGCAGTTTTCATCAATGAAGGCTCAATAAATCCCTCCTCTTCAGATTCCCGACTTAGATTTTTGCTGCTGCTGCTGCTTATTTAAAAATGCAAAAAGAATATACCCTCTGGGTGGCAAGATCTCATATTCTACCCTATCACTAAGCTCTAAATAGAGGAAAAAAACTGACAGGTATTGTTTACAACAGGCTAAGACATGGTGGGTTTCCTCAGGGTAGACCTAGAACATGAACTCAGCAGATCATGTGCATCAGCACCATTCATAAGCTATTACCATATGCTTAGGCATACCTCCTCCTTTAATTATACTGAAGGGATGGCTTACTAGCATTTTACCCCTAAGAAAAGACCTCCCCTGATGGTTGAAATGGGTATTATCCATGCAAAGCAAATTATTCCAACCAGCAGATGGAAAGGATGACAATATGTATTTTGTTTTAAATAGGGTCTGTATTGACCACAAGAAGCAGTGGTATAAAAATTTGATCACCACCACCCCTCACCATAGGAAATCATAAAAATTAATTAATAAAAACATATCATGACTCTAATAATTCATATGTCTGCCTCTATGATGTGACTTTAGCATTTCTGCTCTTACCGATATAGGATGTATTCTTCCCCAAGTAGCATGAAAATGATTTATTCAGGACTCTCCAAAGAAAAGGTTCTCTCTGTAAAATGAAATATAACAATTTTGTAGCCATGCTGTAAAGGTTCTTGGAAGAGGAGCAGATGCACAGGTTTCTGTTGATGATAATATCCCTTTTAAGAAGGTGTTAGCTATAAATTATTACCATGGCAGTCACACATATTTTCAGGTTTCATTTTAGATGCAGAAATATCAACCCACATTTGGTGACCTTTTATGATTTCAATAACAAAAAGGCAAACTGTCTTTGTGCTTTTCCTAATCCACTTTTCTTACAACAGTCTCCAGATCTTACCCCAACCAGCAGGAATTTGAGGACATCTATATTATTCATGTCGCTGTCTCTGTGTGCAACACTGTCATCACTTACAGAATGCAGCAGCTTACACAGAATACCAAGTAAAATCAATACGTCTGCTTCTCCAGAAGCAGACAGGTGAATTTTTTAATTATTCCCTCCAGGGGCTGAAGATATCCCTTTAATTTGTTTCTTAAATAAAATTCAGACCCAACACACAATTCAGTCTCAATCTGTACCTATGCAACTGTGTGTGTGTGTTGTGTGTCTGTGTGTGTGTGAGCAGAAGAGAGGTTAGCAACCATTCTGTAGTTATATATATACCTGCCAAGTTTCTGCTATATCAGTACAATATTTTTTTTTTACCATTTCAAATGGAGAGAAATGTACCAGAAAATTTATGGCTATTTTTTCCTTCTCCTTTCAGATAAAATTTGAGGTCCTGCCCTATTGTTTTTAGTAGATATTTGTCTTCTCAATATAGTGTCTAGTGGCAGCTTTTTTTAATCTGGTGTTCTAGTGTCACAGGTTTACTTTTATCTGTCAAAGAAATGAACATGATAGGTAGTTAATATAACATATCAAATCAATGACACATCAACAATTGTGTACAGATGATGGGATTTTATTATTGTGCTAAACTCTGTAATATGTCTTTTTCACTTGTTACGCTTTGGAGGTTATTTACAGAAGTCAAAAAGAATCTTGACTAGTTATCACTGGAGAAACAGTCTATTTTCATTGATATTCCTGCTTTCATCTATTTAAAAAGCTGTTCAAAGCGAATGGTATCACCTGAAAGTGTTTGCCTGCCTCAGGCTGGTGTAAGCCATTATTCCCTAAGAAGGTGGTTCTGTACCCAATCAAAAAAGTTTTCCCATTGAAAAAAAGATCTCGATATGAACTGGAGGGTAAACATTATTGGAACACACTGCAAAGTGTGTCACTTTCAACTGATCAATATTTATTGATAACAGATTTTTTTCTATATCAAATTTTTTACAACCCTATATAAATCAGTGGAATCAAAAATGAATTTACCATAAAAAAACTGTGAAACACAACAAAACTAATCATAGAGATGAAATGGTTTTATAAATATTCCCCTGTCTTAAATTCTTAGCACCAACATTATGTTATATATATGGGTTTACTCTGCGCATATTTATTCCTTAAATGTGTAACTGAGCACCTTCTTCCAGTCACTATAGCACCCACACAAGGCAATAAAAATTATAAGGGTAATTAAGGAACTTAGCTAAGCAGAGACTTAGGGGTCATTCACTAAAGTTCGAATTGTTGTGTACAAGTGCGAATTCGTCACATAAAGACGGTTGCAATACGCTGCTACTGTCTCAGTTGCGTCTTTATAATGAGAATATTTTCACAGTCACGACTTTATTATGGAAAAATTGTCGCAATCTTAACTTTAAAAAATTGTCGAGACTTTATTATAGGGAAATTGTTGCGGATTTGCTATGGGAATCCGCTGTTTGAGAATTTAACAGTCGAATTCTTACCTTAGTGAATAACCCCCTTAAAGCAATAAACCCATTCAGCATTAAGAATAGATAATTAAGGTTTGGTCACT
>WMED01003988.1:6147-21322 GCA_019650415.1 Pipa parva
ATGACATATTAAATATTACTGAAGTCTGTGGTGCTTATTTGAAAATCAGTTTAGATGCATGCACAGCATAGAGTTTGATCCAAAAAAATTTCACTAAACTTAAGGCACATGTTGAATTATGCAGGCCTACAATTCCCAGTCTTGCATATTTGCCTGGCAACATGTATTTTAAAATGACCCTTGGTTTACTGGTGTTGTGCCCCACTACTATAGGTGTAAAATCAATGCTTTTCTTAAAACAAGCTTCAGCTTCCCTATATTTAGGAGTGATTCTTGAGGGGTAAAATACCAATAGGGGTTTTACACTCCAGCACTACCTGCTGCTCTCATTAGGAAGCCAATATCCTCTGTTCTGCAATTCTCTTTGCTTTTTGTTAGAACTCAGAGGCGAGCATGCGCAGGAGCAGTTTTACATCAGAACTTTGCTTCTGCACACACTTGCCTCATAGATTGGTGGTTATGCGTATATTTAAAAGGGGGGGGGGGGAGAATGAAAACTGCATAAGAGTGAAGCAGCCTGGGAAATGTAAATTCACTTTCCAAACAATGTCTTTCACCCCCTCATTCTTATGAGGAAAGTGCAATGCCTGCAGGAAACAAGTAAACTAATTCATGTACTAACTTTAATAATATTTAAAATTAACGTTTGCAGTGTCAACTATTTGTGTAAACTTATTCTTGCTAGTTGTAGAAACATGATTTTTCTGTCTTATTAAATCAGCAGGTTTTGAATCACAAATAGTACTAGAACTAGGGTTTTTACATCAAGGACACTTATGATCACTTCAGCTTTGGCCAAGTTCTGAGTCGAGCCCAAAGCAAGATGGACACTCTTGAGACCTATCTTTACTTTATTAAAAAGTGTATTCAGCCTGTACAGCTATACACCCTACTAGAACCCAGTAAGATCATAGTCTATGAAAAGCTTTGCTGTCCAACGTTTTCTACATTGTTTCATGGAAATAGAATTTCTCTGGTGTTTGAATTTTTTTTTTCTCTATCAGATAGGTAAACTAATCTTTTCCATTGTGTTCAATTTAACTTGCTGTAATACATTTTCATATAATGCCAAAACAAGTCTTAACTTCTGCTTTATAGAAACTTTCCAGAATTTTTGTAAGTGCAGACTCTTAGGGGTTATTGGCTAAAATCCAAATTGTTGTGTGAATTAGACACTCAATAGACTGCTACTGTCCCAGTCGTGACTTTACTATGGAAATATTGTTGCAGCCACAATTTTACAATTTGAGAATGTCGCAGTTTTGGATTTGCTATGGGAATTCGGACTTTAGAGAATAACCCCCTAAATATCTAATCTATAAGTGCATGTGGGGTTAAAGGGTTGGTTGATTTATTTTTTTAAACCCGGTGTAATCTTTAACAATACAACGTCCCCAATTTGGAAGCATGTAATAAATGTAGTAATATAACTTAGTTATTACATGTTCCCAAATTGGGAACGTTGGACTGTTAAAGGTTAAGCTCAGTGTAATTTTGAGATTAAAATGTAAAAACAAAATCAGTTACTGTGAATTGACAAAGGTAGCGCTGAATAAAATATACAAATGAAGAAACACAAATAGGTGTAAGTCCAAAAATATGCAGCTTCTTCAATAAAGGAGTTCACATCCCACACACGATAAAAACACTTTATGAGATTAAAGTGTACCTGTCACCTCAAAACTAATACTAATTTAGGTTCTACTAATAAACATTTTTGTAAATGTTTACATCTTAAAAATGTACCTTTTTATACAGTGTTTTTGCCTGTCAGCCTGCCTTTTCTTTCCTTTGTGTCTGGGCAGGGCTAAATTGACATTATAGCTCCTCCAATCAGATCCCTTAAATCAGTCTAGCAGGGATCTGATTGGAGGAGCTATGTGAATCATAATCACCCAACCCAGAAAAGAAAAGGCAAGATGACAGAGAAATGCTGTTTAAAGGTGCACTGTATTTCATTAGTATTAGTGTTTTGAGGTGACGGGTACACTTCAAACTGGGAAGCAGCATGTGCAGGGACATTTTAGGTAGGGGGGATCAAACAATGGAAGGTTTCTTATTGGAGAACAAAAAATTTGGTTAAAATATGAAGTGAAGGCTAATTGTAGTGGGTTTTTTTTTTTGTAAAATGTTTACTTCTCTTGCGTAAGCAGTTTGTATGTTATGAAAGTAGATGAGGCTTCCAGCAGCTCTTCAGCGATGACCTTTATAAACCATGTTTACTACATTTTATGCAAGGTTGGAGTTTTAGACCAGCATTGAGGAAGCAAAACTAGTATGATTTCCGTGTGTGCTTGATGTAGAGCTGTTACATCTTCAAACTAGATTTTGCTAGATTGCGTAACTCAGGTGTCGGCAAACTTTGAAGAGGAGGGAGCCATTTCACTTCCTGCTCCACTTGCAAAAATGTTTTTTTGAGCCGCAAAGGGGAGTAGTGCATGCTCCCAATCACATGACCTGCCAACATCTATCAGAAGCATCAGGTCATGTGGCTCGGAGCGCATCTCGCTAGCCCCACACAACAAGGCAGCTGAAGAGCTGCACTCCTCCAACCCCTGGCCTAACTATTTCCAAACTATTTAATATAGAAGAAGGACTTGTGCAGTCCTAGTGGTATGCATAAATGATTAATGTGCTGACTGTTGCATGCTCGGTAATAAGCAAGCCTACTGTGGCAGTGGATTTGCTATTCTAACTGGAACTTCTAATAATGACTGGTTGTCACTGGTATTGCAACAGTTCATGAGAAGCAGGGAGAAAACTTAACTGAATGCTAAACACGAATCAGGATTTTAAATTCGAAGAACAATACTAATAGAATGTGTTTATTAACAGCCATTCTAAACCAAATCAAACAAATTTGTTTGGGTGTTACTGGTCCTTCAAGCTTTTTCAATGTTTGAGCAGTCAAGTTTCTAAGAAACCTCCTTTTGTCTTTTGTACAGTTGCAAAGCCAGTAAACTTTCTTTACAGCAATTATACAAGTTATTTTACTGCACCTTTCCTTCTCCAGTTGATTCAGTACTCAAACTTTTTTTTTTTATTTGTTTCTGGTATTTGGCATGGCTAAACATACCAATATTTGTGTAAACACACTTCACAAGAAATACAAATTCAGTTGTGTCTTTTAATTTTTTTTTAAAGACACTCCCATTTATCAGATTATATTAAGTGCATATACATTGTTTTGGTCCTTACCAAAGACCTTTCTCTAGGTCCTTACTTGCACCTTGATTAGAATTTTGTGTCCAAAATTGTATACTTAATGCATATATTTTTTTAATAAACTGACTTGATGTGTTGATTGATGTGTTACTTTTTAACAGTATAGTTAATCTCAGCTCACTCTTATACTGGCTATGAATGGACCTTAGTAAAAGTGCTGCATTTTAAAACTAAAATCCTGTATTTTTCTTGATAAAATTTTGTAGCAACTATAAACTGAGGGTGAAGAGCTAAACAGTAGTAGGTCTAATGGGTCTTCTGTTGCATCGGTGATCAGGACACTGAAGCAGTCTCATCACTCAAGTTGGAAACTGAATAACCGTGCACATTTAAACTTATTGTGTATAAAATGTGTAGATTTTGCCAGTGCATTTCTTTAACAAAAGCAGTTTTTGTTTTGTTTTAATTTTTTTCCCTTTTTTTTTTAGCCTTGGGAGCTGCCTATGGCACAGCAAAGAGTGGTACGGGGATTGCTGCTATGTCAGTCATGAGGCCTGAGCTGATCATGAAGTCCATCATTCCTGTGGTAATGGCTGGTATCATTGCTATTTATGGCCTTGTAGTTGCAGTACTTATTGCAAACTCTCTGACAGCCACCATCACACTATACAAGTAAGTAACTGAATAAAATGTCTAGCTGTGTGTCTCTTTACAACAATACTTTGAGAAAACTCTACAACTTTGCAAATTTGGGTTGCATAATGAAAAGGGTCTAGCGATAGTCTGCTAACATATGTCACAAAGTATGCATATCCCTAGTTTCCTTCAGAGGAACAGGGAGCAAGAGGCAAGTCTCCATGGGAGCTTGGTGATAATGCTGTAGTTATGTAGGAGATGAAATAGTTTCAGCCCAAGTGACAATTGTAACTAGGATGAAACATGTCAGAGCATGGCACTATAAAGTGTAGTGTATTTGTAATTAAGAATAAAGATATGTATTGCAAAGAACCAAGACATGACCCAGTGTCTGGGGCTTGCCTCCTGTACAGCAATCCTCATTTTCCCATGAACTAGGGGAAGTTTATAGAAAATTAGTTTGCTGCTACACATCTTGTAAACTGGTGGTTGTCCCTATTTAGTCAGTAATTAATGAGGTGGGATAAAAGGTAGTGCCTGTATATGGAAGTTTGTACTGTGTGGTGCTTTATGTATGGGTGTTTTTGTTTTAATGATCTTTACTTTTTTTTTTTTTCTCTCCTTCTCTAGGAGCTTCCTACAGCTAGGTGCTGGTCTTAGTGTAGGCTTGAGTGGTCTAGCTGCTGGCTTTGCCATTGGAATTGTGGGAGATGCAGGAGTGAGGGGTACAGCACAACAGCCTAGACTATTCGTAGGAATGATCCTGATCCTCATTTTTGCAGAAGTCTTGGGTCTTTATGGCTTGATTGTGGCCCTGATCCTGTCTACAAAATGAAGAAATCAACCTTGTTCCAGTTTCCCCGTTCTCCGAAAGTCAACACTTACAAATAATGGTTTTATCTCATGTGTACAGTCGTCCTTTACCCACCCCAAAATTAAATAGTTTTCCTCCTTGATACATGCGCAATTGTAAGTTAGTGACTGTTGTGTGTAATCCTTTAGCTGTATCCATCAATTTGGACTCCAGGGCCTTTCCAGTCCTGACACCAGGCTTGAGGGTGGGAGGCAGGTATCACTTCCTCATTCCCTCACCTGACTCCTCCCTCCCCTCTGAGTGCAGTGTTTTTTTTTCTCATCTCTGGATATATCCTAACAAGGTTCCATGTATAAATATGATCCCAGAACTGTAATTGCTCCTTTACACTTAATGTTTATTTATAAAAAATAATTGTTCATACTTTTGAAAAAAGAGCCAGCTTTTTCCCCTTCTGTAACCTGCCAGTCTCTGCTGCATATATATATTTAATCTTTAGCTGTATCTGTGTGGGATTTCCTTGTAAGTGCTGAGAATTCCCTGGATGTAATAATTTGGTTCAAGATTGCTGTATTGTTCTGATGTTGGAGTGAGGTCTCAATATAGTTATATTTTTGTTTTTTGTTTTAATACAAAAATTGAATTCCAGTCTTAACTGGAGAGCCGAACAAAAATTTTAAAAAAACAAAACCTGGACATGTATGGTAAAGTTATACCCACTGCTGGGTTTCAGATACACATTTCCAAATAAAACATCTCCAATACACTGCAGGTGTCCTTCTTTCTAAACCCTACAGCAAAATTAACCTTTAAGGAACATTAGTGGGTCATTGATGATTAGCACATTAGAATTGAATGAATGCTACAGTTAGAAAGACTACTCTTTGTATAGACTCTGGTAGCTTTGCTTTTAAATGTACTAGAAATCCAAGCATAAAGACATGTTGGGAACTACAGTTCCATCAGTGTTATTAAATGGCCATCCTTTCAATAGCGATGTGTAGTTAAAGGAAAATTAATTCTACTAAAAGAAATTTTATGTGTTTATTATGGTTATAAAGCACCATTTCAACTTATGCAAAATACCTGAAAACAATACCCCAAACTTGGTAACCTTTACTTTCTGGTTAATGTTGGCTATATAAAGCTGCTGATGTGGTTTTCCCTTCTGGGATTCAATCATTCTCAGAGCTTCAATGGTATAAAGATTAGGATGAGACAGAAGTGGGTACCTTGCTTCAGCCTGCATGTTCCACAGCCACATACTCTGATGGACTAATGCATTGCCAGGGGCCCACTCCCCTTCCTCATTGCTGCTGACAAGAAACAACTAGTGTCAGTGTAATAGAAAATAAACTTCAAAGTAATTAGTGAAAAGTTTTGGAGATTTAAGATTTTGAACATTTACATTTTTATTTATATAGATTATGAAGAAGTTCTATCAACTATTATAGTTCAATGTTTCTTTACATGTATTATAAACCAGTACCAAAATGGGTTGATATTTTAATATAGTCTCTGAATCCTTGGTTTAGTAACTTTAGCATCCTTTAAAGTGTATTATAGGGTTTAATAGCTGTTGCAGAAATTAGATTTGCTATTATGAATTCCTTCTATATTAAAAATTATTACTGCTTTGCTAGAGATATTAAAGCAGCCAGGTGATTTACTTACCCTTTAAATAGATGTGTCGGAGCTAGTGTCTTCAGTGTGCTATAAGTATTGAAAGGAGGAAGTGAAGTGCCATGTCATTACATCTGGGAAAAAATTAATTAAAAACAAAAGTAACTTCTGTAAGCATATTTAATAGGATTTGCTTTCAAACCACCTGCCTACCTGTGAGAATGTGACTACATTAATAAAATATTTATTACATTGTCAGTTGGATTTTACTCTTGGAAGTATGCATATTGATTATAATCAACTAACCAGAAGGCAAGAAGGAATTGTAATGATCTTCAAGCAGTACTGAAAGAAAGTACCTTTCCGGTTCAATCTGTAGTAAATTAAATGTTATGTAAAGTTTTATAATCACACTTTGCTTTGTGTTCTCACTGTGTACACGTTGACTAGTTCAGGTAAGTTACTTTTATCTCTAATTGTTAAACATCCAGATATTTCTGATATGTTGATCTCAGAACCACAAAACAGATTATCAAGCCCATTCAAAGATGGTTGATGCATGGGGCATTTGAGAAAGCAAATGTAAAGGATGTCCTGTCACCTGAGTGTACTGTATTATAGTTATATTACAAGCGCTGAACACATTATTAAAGACAAAGCTATTTAAAGTATTAAAGGAAAAGCATCTTCCATCAAGCTGAAGAAAGCAACTATCCTTTGCACTCATCATGATAGCAGGCCCTAAACCACCACAAATTAGCCATGAAAAATGATTTTTCTCCAAAACAAGATGTCCAGGGATAGTAAGTAAAGCACACAACTAGCAATAGTGGCAAATGGTATAGGACAGGAAGACTGTGAGAGGGAGCTGAGGTGAGTGGTTAGGTACAGAACAATACACTGTAGGACATGATCGGATATAGTATAAAATTGCATTAAGACATTACATAGATGAAATGTTCAGCAGATAAATATTTTAGCTGAGATCCACAATGCAAAATGATCTTGCCTTTGTCTTATACAGTGAAACTGGCAGCGCACTGGTCCCATACAGATGCAAAGTGTCATAAGAAATGACCCAGATGTAGTAAAATGTGCCAAGATACATAACCAGATGCAGAATAGTTACAAACAGAAGGTAGTGCCAGTAAGTAGACAGGAAAGGTACAACCATCTCAACCCTGCCAGTCTGCAGCTTTCTCATATTATGTGTGGTGCCTCCAACAGATATTTTCCCCCTACACTTTGCTGCCTTCCCCCTTTCCCATACTGTGTCCCTTTTCTTATAATGTGCTGCCCCCAACCACCCCTTTCCCATGAGTACTTGGGCTGAGGCTCCTCCCACTGGGCAATGTAATAGAATGCATGCTGAAGCTGGTATTTCCAGTATTGTGTGCTAGTTTTTATTTTCAGTGATATAGTGGAGGTTGCAGAAGGATGACAGACACTTTTCCCCACATCACTGAAAGTACTAGGCTTCTCCTGACAATACCAGCCACATTACACACTCATAAACCTAATCTGAGCTACAACAGCACAGGAAAGTGCCCAGGACTGGGACAGAGCCCACAAAACAGGACTATCTCATGGGAATCCATGAGACTTGGGAGGGCTGATTTTCATAGCGCAATCATATAATTTCTCTCGACATTTATTTCGCTTTCACTATATATTACCAGATGCCTTTCTCCTCAATCCTCTCTCTGATATGGTTAAGAAGCTTGACCATACCTCAAAGCATCTTCAATGGAAATGAGGGACAGGGAAGTGCCACAGTGAATTTTAAGACTGTTGGCTCAGCCCTAGCCGCACTGGTACTTGTTGCAATGGCTATTCCCCCACATACTGCACTGGTTAAAATGCAGACTGCAACAGGAGTAGGCAAACTGGAGCCACATGTGGCCTCCTTGTTGTGGCTCCTTTCTGCCTTGATTGACAAAAGAATAAAAAAAGTATAAAGGTTATCAATGTAATTTTAATTCATATATGATTTTATTTTTGTTATTTTCTTCTGTTTGTTGTATACTGATGTTATAACAGGTAAAGTTAAAAAAAAGATTAAAACATTTAAAAGTTTCTAAGCTGTTATGTTTTGTGGCTCCAGACTACTTTTCTTTCGTGGAAAAGGGGGCAAAATGCCTCTTTTGATAGTAAAGTTTACTGACCCCTGGTCTAGGGGTGTTATTGAAATCTCCCATCAGACATATTGGGGCTAGGGGGGAGTTTATTTATCTTAGTTATAATAGTATCTAGTGTTGAAATATTGAAGGGTGGAGGTATATATTAATTTACTATGGTGATCACTTGCCCATCTAGTTTTGGTTGTAGGGTTACGTATCTACCATACTGATCTATTGAGAGGTTGTCTAGTTGGAATTTAGTTTGTTTAGTAACTAGGATTGAGACTCCCCTCGAGTGTGTAGAGTAAGTGGAGTGGTATGTATAACCAATGCATGGTTTTTTGTGAGCCAATACTTTTGAGCCTCTTAAGTGGGTTTTTTGTAATAGTAACAAATTGAGTGAATATTTCTTAATGTAGTTAAATAGTTGTGCTCTTTTAAATTTGGAATTTAGTCCTCTGACATTCCATGAGCATATTTTGATTGGGGCCATTTTCTATTAATTTATTTGTTGGCAATGTTGTATTTCATTGCTTTCTTTTCCTGTTGTTTTCTTTGGCATTGTTTTTGTTTTCTTGTTTATTTCTGTGAACTTGAATTTGTGTGTTTTTGTTGTGTCTCTTCCCTGTTCATTTAATAACCTGTACTTGCTTGTGTAACATTGAACCTTTGCATAAACATAAACTTACAAATTTTTTTTGCATAAATTTCTTAACTTGCATTGTTAAACATAATTTTTTAACTTCAGATTTCCCCCTCCCCTCTCCACTTTCCCAACATAAGTAGGCCTTTTACTCCTAACTTTTAGTATTAACAGGTAGAGATCTGTCCCGGACCCATATTCTTAGAAAATAAAGTCTATATACTTTGTTAAGTGTCTCTGATAGCTTTCTTACCACCTTTCATCTTCATTCTGCGACATTTTGGAGCAGCTGTAGAGTACTGCTAAGTTGTTTTTCTTGTGTATAATTTGAGTTAGTTTGGTATGTTTTTCTTACCGTTTTGTGGTGATTTAGCTGATGCGATTTGATGCAGGGTAGTCTCGTTCCAACCATTGGATTGCATTGTTCGGATCATCAAAGAAGTGTGTTTTATTGCCGTGAAATACCTTTAGTATTGCTGGGATCAGCATGGCGTATTGTAGACCTTTTCCTCTTAGTTGTTGTTTAATGTTGTTGAAGGTGGCTCTTTTCTTTTGTAGGAGTAGCAAGTAGTCCAGATAGATAGAGACAGTGGCGTTTTCATGTTTAATTGGAGCTTTCTCCTATGCCATTGTCAATGCTGTATCTCTGTCCAACTCATCTGTTTGTTCTCGGATTACATGTAGGTCTTGACGCAATAAAGAGAGGTCAATTCTAACCTCTTCGATTTAAATGTCAGTTGATAGAGTTGTTGTTGTTTCCGACATTTTGTTGGTAAGCGTGGTTTTAAGGTCCATAATTGCTGTTAGGAATGGATCTGCCATAGGTTCTGTGTTTGTTACCTTCTCTGTCGGTTCTGGAGTGGGTGGTTTTGCCTGGTTGCTATTGTCGCTATCTTGGTTTGGCTGCCTCACTATTTGGGTAAATTTAGTCATTGTTGCTTCTGGTTTATTATTATGGTTGATTTTTACCCATTTTGGCTGTGTTTCGTAGTTTTGATTGTAGCCAAAGTTATATATTGGTTTAGGATATTTGTTTTCGGGTACTTGTGGGTCCTGGAACTGGTTGACTGCTTGTCATTTCATCGGTTTACAGTTGTAGCAGACAGTTTTACGTTTTGACAAGGTCTGGGTTTGATTCAGTGGTTATATTTTGTGTTTGTTGCAGACCGTTTCTTTCTCCTCTTTATTTTATTTTCTTCTTTGCTATTTCTTAGTGTTGTGGAACTCCTTTGAATGTGGATTGTTGTATGGTGTTTCCCTTTAAGATGGTCTAGAGCAGGGGTTCGGCAACCTATGGCTCTTTTGATGTCCATATCTGTTGTTTTCACTGAAACAAGCGGTGCTTACAGTGTGCCGACAAACACTGTAGAGAGAGCTCTCTCAGCGCTTCTGGATTGCTAGCCAATCCGGAGCTGCTGACGTCCCCTGCTTCCGGGTTGCTAGCCAATCAGGAGCCGCATGTGACGTCAGCGGCTCCGAATTTGTTCTGCTTTGTTAGTGCCTTGCTATACTGGGCCCAAGATGGCTGCCTGTCTCTCTCCTCCAGCTTGTTCTCCTACCCTCTCAGAGCAGAAGGGATCTTTTGGGTCAATTTCGATTTTCCCCCTCTATTCTAATACTCCCGACACTGGAACCTGTTTTGGTATCGGGTACTCTCGACTTTACCTCAGTACATGTCGTTTGAATCCGGTCACATGTGGCTCCAGTCCCTGGTTTGGAAGATTTGGGGAAGTTTTAATAAACATGGAGTCACAAAAGTGTGCAAAGCACTTCTAAACAGCTAAATGCACTCTGTTTCGCAAGCCGACTCGAGTGGTCGCAAGGAGACTGGAATACCTTTAAAGCGTGCGCTGATGTGTGTGTGTAGGAGAGAAGCCAGCGCGTAACCATTTTTGCGAGGTGAATTGAAGCATCGCAAGGTGAGTTCGCACCTTGCTGAATTACCCCCTTAGTGCACTAAGTAGCTCCCAAATATATTCCTTACTCCTTCCATGTTGCTATCCTTCTGAGGTCACTCCTAAAAAGAGCTTGTATAAGTTGAATCCACTGCAAATCTGGGAAGTTTGGGGGCATTAAAGGCCCAGACTTAAGCTCTATGATAGTTTTGGTGACTGGACGGAGGGCTCAGTGATGCAAATTGCATCACGATAGGATTAGGGTTATGTAAATTGCAAAGAATGTGCTGTCAATGGAGGAATTGGAGAGCTGCTGCAACCTACATAAGGCAGTGGAATAGAGGAGCTGCTGAACAGTGCAAAGAATTATTTAAGGAGATTATTATTACAAAGGAATATAACCAGTTAGTAGGTGTGGCCTAAAGTAAAGAGTATTCTGTGCCTAAAAACTCCTGAGATGTAAATCAGGCACTGCACAGGTGGGTAATTTTCTCTGGCAGCGTTCAGAAATAGACAACTCTGGCTTGGTGAGGAAGGAGTCACCATACACTATCAAACAATTAAAATGCTTGTTTAAGGATCTGCAAGCACCACATTATGGGGGTTATTCACTAAGGTGCGAATTCAACTGCTGAATTCGCAAACTGCGGATTCCCATAGTAAATCTGCTACAATTTCCCCATTGTAAAGTCACGACAATTTTTAAAGCAAAGATTGTGACAATTTCCCATAATAAAGTCGCAACTGTGACAATATTCTCATTATAAAGACGCAACTGTGAATTCGCACTTATACTCAACAATTAGGACTTTAGTGAATAACCCATCTTTCAAAGTGCCAGGGGGGTGTCACTTGTGCACCACCTACTAGTTTCTGATTGGTTGTGCACCACTGACGTCTTTGCCAGATAATAGCCGTCAAATAGCGGCTGGCGGATCAGGACTCTGCGAAAGGGACCATGGGAAATGACACAAAAAACAGTAAAGATCTGTGGAATTAGGGACACTTAGGGGGGTACGCAACATTATTTGTTGAACTTATTCAAACAGACCCTCCTGCACCCAGCCAGGGTACTTAATTCTACAAGTGGCAAGTTCCCACCCATGTAAATATGAGAGTCCTTAATGCAGACTGTATAAAGTTGTATGAAAGTGCTGTCACTACAACTCAGCATACTGAAGTACTAACCCATCCTTTCAGGTGCTCTTACTTTGGCACACATTTATAATTGCAATACATAACGTATCCATTAACATTTATTTCTTAAATATGTGTTGGTTCCTTTAATTTCATCAACAGAGACACACAACATTAGAGATTTTTTACACTGTGCCCTTCACAAGATGGCGCCTTAGACTAAGAAGCCCTTCTTAAGATGGCGGCTGCACACATTCGAGTCATATGATACAGACACGTGAGGCCAAAGTCAAGTCACCTGAACTATGCTCATGTGATCCGGGGAAAGAGAAAGAGCAAGGTTTTGAATGGAAGGAGAAGGAGGTTGGGGGGTAGACAGCGATTATACTGGAGGGCAAGGCGCGGGGTGCTTAACAAGGACTTTTATTGTGACACAAAGTTACACCCTGTCATTCTGAAAGAACGCGGAGATGCCTTCCAACAAATCTGTGTCTGACGCCCCCATCGTCCAATTTAGGAACTGCAGGATTCTGAGGGACCATAAACTGCAGAGGTCTGTGAGGGATGAGGAACACAGTAATATGTATGGGGTGACAATGCTTGTTTATGTGGGGGCCTTAGAGGATGACAATGCCTTGACATAAATCTACTATTTTAACCCCTCCCCCATTTGTAACTCAGTAAATAGAGGCTACATTAGTGAGCAGCCTCTGTTCTCTGCCAGATCTTATAAAATAACCCTTGCCAGGACTGCAGCCATGTCAGCTCCTCCTGGTACAGGATACCCTCTCTGTTACAGAGGTGGAGGAGGGCTGATAATGGTTGAGCCAACTCAGCATGTTATTTTCCCAATACTTAGTCTAGCTGAAATAATAACATGTCATTTCAAATGGTCAGCGAGATACCGGGGCAGCATGCAGTACACATAGGATACTGGCCTCATTTTAGCACATCTCGTTTTTAATTGCTGTATTGCATCGAAGGAAAGTGTCACTTTACCCATTGGGATTGTTCTTAATGATATCATTCCACCGTTCCGTTTTATTTAGAAGGGGTGCCGCAGCATACTTCTTCTTAATAGTATATTCATATTTGCTGTGTGACAGCATTGGTTGCAGTAATATTATTCAAGCAAAAACTGCTACAGAGGTGAAGGGTATAAAGGGAAACTTTAGACAAAAAGTTCATATATATATTAAATATGTTTTTATTAATATATATATATATATATATATATTTTTATATAAATGATACAACTTATCAGTATAGATAAGAACAGACCGAAAAACAATAACATTCCCTTGACATAAGAGAAGCGTCTAGAGGCCCAATGTCTTATGATCAAACTTTAGTGGCAACTTTCAAAATAAAACAAAATAATATATGGTACATTTACTATTTATTTATTGAAGAACAGACTAAAGGATTATTTACTCAGCCTGAAGTTCCTTTTATATAGACCTTAACAAATCAGCACCCTGAAAGGTATAATTAAGTCAGTCTAGTGAGAATGTATTATAGGAGGTGCACAGTATGTATATGTGTTCTGTGCACACAGATCCTTTGATATCTCTAGTTAACACCCTTCAACACTCGGCTATTATTGGTGAATGCTTCTACCTGTGCAACACCATTATTACCTTCCAAACCTTTTTCATGTAATTCTATATTAAGACAGGACAGAATGGTTGTGTTAGTCCACAGATGCAAAACAAAAATATACACTGTATTTGCTGGCGTATAAGACTACTTTTTAACCCCTGAAAATCATCTGAAAAGTTGGGGGTCGTCTTATATGCCAGGTATCACTTTTTTCTCTCCTTACCTAGCTCCTCCGTTGCCTGGCTGTCTGTGCTGAGCACTACAGCATTCCTCCCCCAGCATTGATGTAACTTCCTGTGAGCGGCAGGGAGAGCTGACCAATACAAGCAGGATTTGCCTTGAAAGAGTGGTAGTCTTATACATCGAGTATATCCCAAACTCTATATTTTGACTGGAAAAGTTATGGGTCGTCTTATATGCCGGCAAATATGGTATGTTAATTATATATTAATCATATGTTAAAAAATTATTATATTAAGCCAGAGGGTCAGGTGTGCTCCAATAAGCATGTCATAAGCAAGAACAAGATATACACTCACAGCATGTGCCACTAGAGTTTAGATGTTTTGTTCAGGAATATAATGGGATACATTGTATTGGCTGTGTGTAATAGGATATTCTTATTTTATTTTGCATTAATTGAATATTCTATAGGGAGGATCTGTGGGTGCGTCAGGGGAAGATCTTAAATCCTGAAAAACTGTTTTTTGATGAAAAGGGATATGCTGATGTTCAGGTCAACTGTAAAGGACACATCCTTGCCCCTGGATTTATTGACACTCAGATAAATGGTAAGATTTAGCTCCGATATGTTAAATTCTCTAAACCTCCAGTTCCCCTGTTGTTGGTGAATACCAGAACCAGGAAGCCAGAGGTTAAAGATGACTGATCTGGAAACACACTTAGCTTCCTTTTTGTACACAGGGCTCTGGTGTACTCTGTTTATTTTGTGCTTTTTTTTTTCCTATAGGTGGGTTTGGTGTGGACTTTTCTCAGGAATCAGATGATGCAAAAAGTGGCATTTCTTTGGTCAGTAGAAAAATACTGTCACATGGTGTCACCTCTTTCTGTCCAACGCTTGTGACATCACCCTTGTCTGTCTATCACAAGGTATGAAACAAACAACTTTAACTATAACTTCATAAGGTGCTTTTATTGTAGGTCTGACATTATTGGCCCATCCAAATTGTATGTTGTTAAAATCAATAATTAAATAAGGGAACACTGCTTAAAAGAACAGTCCAGTCCGATTAATAAAAAGTAATGTGTGTTGTAAATGCATAATACATTTTTTTGCTAATATACTCGGTTAGTCTTTTATGTGAGGAAAGGTATTAATTATTCCATCTGTGTAGCAGTACACAACTCCTTCTGTGTTTACTTCCTGGTTGGAATCTTTTGCCACTGACACAACGGCATCTCAGGAAGGTCAAAATTAATAGTTAATTAATAACCATGGGCAGTTACAATACTTACAGCCAATGGTGTATGCTGTCAGTAGCAAGCGCTGATATTGAGCATGAGAGAGACACCAAATCCA
>WMED01003989.1:0-13734 GCA_019650415.1 Pipa parva
GAAAGTATCAGATTACTAAGTATGCACTAGCAGAATGAGTCATTGTGTGACCTCATTAGGCGGAGGTGGCTTCTGGGCACTAACCAGGAAGAGAAAGTTACAGAGAGAGGCTCTACGATTAATGCAGCTTGATTAAGAGGTGAGAACTAAAAAAAAAATAGTTTTTACTTTTAAATCTTTAAGTTTATCTTTATACATTATAAATATAATATATATGTATAGTTTGGTCAATAACTTTACTTACACTTTAACGCTAAAAATACAGTGATATTATACTGTATCATAAGAAGTTGTGATTTCACATTGTCAAGTGACAATGTAAATCTTTATTATTGTCTTTGACCCCACAAAGACACTAGTTTTTGTGATGTCCATCAGCCATCTGTTGGTTGCCTCCCAATTCTCAGTACCTTGACATCATCCTTTACTAAACTTAATACAACTGAGTATATTCTAAGGCTTGGAAGAATTTCATTTTGCCTGTCCCACTTTGTAATCAACAGAATATTTTTTAGACAAACAGACATAATTGTTGATTTTGAATTGTTTACTTGGATATTTTATTTTTTTCTGTATGTACTACATATGTTGGTGGGAGTTGTAGCTGTAGGGCCAGGTTGATAAAATAATGGCAGGCACAATAGGGGTGTTCCTAACACTTTGTGCTGTTCATGATGATTTTTGAGTGTGGTTGTAATTAATATGTAATTTCCATATAACAAATAAAAAAAAAATGTTAACTTAACGCCATGATCTATATCTGCGTCTGCGGATTGCATCTCTGCAATTTATCTGCTCAGATAATTATTCCCAGTCATCAGCTTTTTACGATCTGGGTTAAAAAAAGGCATTTTACAAGCTGATAAATGATCTGTGATTAATTCTAAAGACTTCTTGACTGATGAAAGGGGACATGATTTGATCACGGGCCATTAAACGGGTCACAGCTTTGTCACCCATTAGCAGGATTTGTCTGATTAGTTTCTAATTGGAGCTGCCCTCTTGCAACTCCTGAATCTGATACAGATCTCAGCTTTGATCAATGACCACGGGACAGGCCATTTACTCTACTCCCAAACTGATTTGCTGTAGATGCTGAGGGCTGTGTAATATAAAGAGACTTACTGATGCACTTGGACACAGTCTACAAATACAATTCAATGAGTGCATTAAACTGGGGGTTTCTTTATTACAATGGAAATATGCACATTTTAAAATGTTTTAGGTCATACTTTAAATTTGCAAATATATACAATATAAAATTATAAACACAGTCAAATTGTTTCCCTGGACAAATACCTTTAGCAACCAAGGAGAAGCTAACGTTTTTGGTTTATTGAACTTTATTGTTTATAAATGAATAAGTTATTGTGGGTTACTGCTCTGCTAAAATATTAGAAATAATTTTCAGGTCTACAACTCCAATGGTGTTCTTGGGTGTAACTGCAAACATAACTATCTAATTTAACTATTCTAGATCATTTATTTTTGCTAGGATAGGTTACAGCCTATAAGCTTAAAAACAACTGATTGCAAGATTTATGTGTCCAATAAAATTTTGAGCAGCTGCCAGGAGTTCTTTTATGATAAAGCAACAAAATATTTTTTAGCAGAGTACTTATCATAAAATAAACAAACACAAACAAATACACAGTGGCAAAGAATAGTCTTACCCAAAACAGTAATGGGTGTTTAACACTCAATCACTCAGTTGTTTCATCACTTGTTGACTATACTGAACAGCATGCTCAACCCACTGCAAGTTCCTAAAAATCTTCCTAAATGTTCCTGAATTTCTGTCATCACAGGCTAGCTAGATATTGTCTGTAATACAGTCAACAAATTATTGCAGTATTGCTCATTTCACGTATACATTATAATCCCCATATTTATCAAACAAAGATAAACTATGAACACCTATTCAATTAGCAAGTTTGCAAACACAGGTAAAGCTAGTCATTCCTTTCAAGGGTGTTAACTTACTCCCTTTCAATCAACCACTGTTCAATATTGGTTGCACTGTTATTATTATTATTTATTCATTCGTATATAGCATTGATATTTTTACAGAGCGCTTTACAGAGATTCATCATTCACTTCAGTCCCGGCCCCATGGAGCTTACAATCTAGTTTCCCTACTTTGTCACACACACAGATGAATGTTTTTGGATTGCGGGAGGAAACCGGAGTGCCCGGAGGAAACCCACGCAGGTGCAGGGAGAACATACAAACTCCATGCAGATGAAGTCCAGGGTGGAATTGAACCTAAGACCTCAGTGCTGTAAGGCTGTTCTGTTATACACTGAGGACAATACACTGAGGGGGTTATTCACTAAAGTCCAAATTCTTGCCTATAGGTGCGAATTTGCCAGATAAAGACAGGCACAATAAGCTGCTGGGAAAATTGTCGCAATCTTAACGTTAAAAATTTGTTGTGACTTTACAATGGGGTAATTGTTGGGGATTTGTTATGGGAATCCGCTGTTTGTGAATTCGACAGTCGAATTCGCACCTTAATGAATAACAAGTTCAGTGCGGGTTTTTACACAGGCACTGTAAGAAGCCTTTACCTAAGGGGCAATCGTTTTCTCGGCAGAGGGTGGAAATGAATTGCTACAATGTTTGCCATGTACTTGTGAAATAATTAAGTAGGTAGCTTGAAAGAGAAAGACTGTGGGTTTATTGTGATTTTGGCATGTAGGCTAAATGAACAAATATGATTTATTAGGAGACTTTAGTTTTTATTTAAGTGATTATTACATCCCTTCTATGTCACGCTATCACTAGTTCATGTTGTCACTTGGTTGCAGTCTTTATTGTCATTTTGTAATAAACAGACACATTACACCACAGTGGAGCCCTGTCATAAACAAGCAAACACAGTATAAATTACCAAATTTACTACTTCGACGTAGTTCAATGCTTGATGAATAGCCAAATTACTTGTGCATGTGCCTGCAAAGTGGTGCAAAGAGCTTCGTAAATACATTCCCATCATAACCATTCAAATTGGATGAAAATTTGTGACGTCACAGAGTTTGATGAATAAGAAAAGTTGGAGAAGTAGTGAATGGACACCATTTCAGACCTTTACATGAGTTTTCAGTCCTTCATGTAGTCCCATAGTGTTAGACTGGTTTGGGAATGCCACATAGTACATTAATTTGTAAATATCAATGGGGAATACACTCACTGCTGGTTTTCTCACATGCTCCATAAGAAGTCAGTGCCCAGGACGCCAGCTTTCTCAGCAGGGTGTGGAGATGAAATTCAACAAATGTTGCTATGTAGTTGTATATTGCATGCAGAAGAAGCATAACTAATAAACTAGGTGTCTTGGAAAGTAAAGATTGATGGGGTTATTCACTAAAGTCTGAATTCTTGTGTATAGATGCGAATTCATCAGATAAAGATAGTCGCAATAGGCTGCTACTGTCGTAGTCGTGTCTTTGTAATGAAAAATTGTTGCAGTCGCGACTTTACTATGGGAAAATTGTCTCAATCTTAACATTAAAAAATAATAAGAAAGAGTTGGGGATATATAAATTACCAGTTATCATAAAAAGCATCAATAATGAAGGTCTTCATTGAGACCTTTGGGTGCCATAGTATCAAGCTTGTGTATCCAATAGAGTTCCCTCTGTAGTCATTTTTTTATTTGGGTCCTCTTCTTGTGTTGGTATATAATCTAGAACAGTCCATTTTAATTGTGAGATGTGATGTTTTTGTTGTTTGAAATGTCTACTGACAGTGGTCATGTCTGAGGCATTACGAATATGACTTCTGTGTTCTGTCAGTCTTACGTTAATCTTTCTGGTAGTTTGGCTGATATAACCAAACCCACATAGGCATTTTAATAGGTATATCACATTACATGAATCACAAGCAAAATAACCTTTTATTTTAATTTTGAAACCGTGTGAGGGGTGTGTGATAGTTACTACCTTTTATGATAGAATTACCATTCTGACATTGCAGACAAGGGTATGTACCATTTCTTGGAGTAGTAAGGAATCTATGTCAATGGATTGGCATAAAGTGTATGTGTTACCTATATTTAAAAAAGTTTTCCCCAAATAACTATAAACCTGTAAGTTTTACTTTTGTTGTACAAAACAAATGCTGTTGTACAAGAGAAGCAAATCTAGCAGCCAGTAGCCTTCTAACAACATGCACTGGTCACTGGGAGGCATTATAGTCACACAAATCAGCATCTGCTACTTAACCAGGTCATCACTTACATTCCATAATTGAATATAAAACAATTAATATTGTCCTTTGATTGACCGAATGTCCACATCATGAAGCTGATCTTGTCTATTTTACCAGTGTCTTACAGACTGCAGTGGGGTTTATTTGTGGGAGGGTGTTCATTTACATTAATGTCAAGTGAAGTCCATTGTGGATAGAACTCGTGCCTTTCTCAGACTTTGTTTTTAGGTTCTCAGTGCAAGGCTCATCCTGTTTTGCAGTAAAAATAATGGTGGACTTTGCAATGAGCCAGAGATTGATTCTCAGTAATATGTAACATGTCTGTCTAAATAGTTAATGTTCACCTAGGACACATTTATGATATTCCTGGGGATAGCCATTTGTAATTGACTGTGTAACAAAGACATTTCCATGCTGAGAGGTAGTGATAACGAGTCATTAGTAACATTTGAGATGCTGGCAATTGAGAAAATTAATGATAATTTTGCTTGTCTGAACTCCAAGTGCTGTTTACATTTGGAATTAAGATCTGTCCCTTACTGTTTACAGAAGAGCTTTTATATTATGTAGTGTTTGAGGCTCAAGGACAATACATCTGAACTTGATATCCTTGAGTGTGTAATAACCTAACCCTTCTGTGCCAACTTTTCCCACAAGCCTCTGTGGTGCACAGTACATAGCATATTCCATGGCCTATTCCACTCCAAACTAGTTCTGTATGGGTATTTGGACACTCACATATAAGTTCGGTAGAATACATGCATACCGTACTTTCAATTAATCTTAAGGATTATGGTCCCACTGATTCTTGGTGAATGTATTACAATGTAATCCATATTGTAATGTAATGAATGAATTTAATGCAATACTTATTGAAAATAGGTCTAAAAGGTGTACATAGAGGTACAAATGAAATTTGTAGAAGGCATCTTAAGCAGATCATGGTTCCGGTAAGTAGGGGGAGAAAAGATTTATGGCCTATGACTGGACCAGGTAGATGCACTGATGAGTAAAATAAGTAGAATAAGAGGTTATGCAAGTATCAGCAACCTGAAGGATTTCTAAGGCTGAAAGCAAATGGCATCTGTTTTTGAAGTTAGAGTCTGGTCACAAATAATTTTATATAAAAAAGTGTACTGTGATAGCACAGGCCCATCATATAATACTAAATGCAGGGACTAAAGAATATTACTAAATAGAGGAGATAGGGCTAAGTTATAATTGTAGACTTGGGTATTTAAATATAAAGTCAACGGGCCCTAGTCCCAAATTTACCACTGTTGCCCACTTGATTTTATTCACAGCACTGCATAGAGTCTACTTGTTGTAAGTTGGTTGAATTGAGAATTTCATTATTTGTACTTCCAAAATGTAATGTAGAAGCTGACTGCAGATGACATAAAGTCCAAGGTAGTGAAGATGGATTGAACAAAGTCAGATTGATGGTTCAGGGAGAAATGTATTGTACAATATGGCGAAGAAAGGAATAGCTCCCCTAAGTAATAATAATAATAATACAATGGGTTTTTTAAAAGCAACATACAGGTTTCTGTAAAATGTAACTTGACTGATAATGGCTTCTGTAAGGTTATCAACAGCAACACAAAGTTTGGATTCTTGAATTGAATTCACATATGTTTTTTTCCAATCTCAGCAGTTTTGTTGATTAAGACTCTAGTGTTGAAATGCAACAATGACCAAGGAGAAATGGCCAGTTTCTTCTCTCTCTCTAACAAGAATGGCCATTCTCATCTCAAAATGGATTGAATTTACAGAAAAGCTTAAGCAGACATGCATAGATGTTCAAATATATGCACAATGTCTAGATACATGCACAGGGAACATATCCATACATTTTTACTACTTAAATGTATATGAATATCGGAGTGATCTCACAGAAGTCAAGTATCTGGCTTTCCAATGTCATCAGTTCTCGCATTTCTTTCCACCCTCCCTCCCCGCTTATTTTTCCTTTTCATAAAAATCGCCTTCATGAATGATTTATACACGTCTCGTTATCTGAAGTGATTTCCAGGAGACCTAAACCCATTGCTGCATAATTGTTAATTTTACCACCATAATAGACCGAGATGGAAAGCAGCGATTATACATTTATTGCACAATTAAATAAAACATACTTGAGAATTACAAAAGGTTCCGTAATTATTTCAGACCATTAATAAAATGGGCATTAAATTATGGAAGACATAATAGAGAAAGGGAATAGATTTTCATTGCAGAAACAGAAGCTGAGAGGGGTAATAGATCCTTGTTGAATTCTTTTTTTTTCTTTCTCTCTCTGAAATTAATTGTTGCCCAGTTTAATTCATACAGGAATGAAAAAGAATCTAAAATTGCATTGAAGAAGCTCAGATGAAAGGGCTATTGTCTGACTGGACAATAGCAAGTGAATCACTCCACAGAGAGTTGAAGCCATACTTCATTTCTGATTTCTCTGTCCTCTGGTGACAAGAAATCTGAATTCCACCTTATACTTCTTATCTGACCCTTAACCTGCTTTACTGCAGCAAGGACCAAAACACAATATTAAAGGGACACCTATGCAATAATACTAGTTGCTCTTTTGTGAAATGCACATTTTATGATGTAATAGTCTTCAAAAATGTTCCATAATGAGGTAGCATTTCAGTTTTCCAAAATATGTTGTACCTTTCAGTGTACTCTGCTTTGTTTCTTAACTTGAACAAGGCAGTAGTGTTTAAAACTTTATCTTATAATATAAATCCAAACATATTTTGAAATGAATTCTATAAAAGACTATTTCCACATTTTGTATGTTTTTAATATATAACCACATCGTTGCTTAGCATTCTTCTCTTGTAATAGTAAAGGCTAAAATGAAAGCATGTTTATGAGAGGGCCTGACTATAGTAAACAGAATATTTTGCTTTTGATATTTAGCTTCAAATCTTATACTGAATTTTTCAAAACTATAATAGAGTGGTAAAGTTTTGTATTATATGTATTTATTCACTTATATAGTGCCGATATATTACACAGAGATTTCCAGAGATTCATCATTCACTTCAGTCCCTGCCCCGTGGAGCTTACAATCTAGTTTCCCTATTCAGTCACACACACGTATGTTTTTGGGTTGTGGGAGGAAACCCACGCAGGTGCGGGGAGAACATACAAACTCCATACAGATGATGTCTAGAGTGGACTTGAACCCAGAAGCCAGTGCTGGAAGGCAGCAGTGCTAATCACTGAGCCACTGCATTGACTTATAATAAATCAAACAAATCTGACAGTCCCAACACCAATTGTTACTTTATATTTTAAAATCCAAATTGAGTTTAGGGGTAGAACCTGGGTTATTGATTTTATATTAAAATAGTCATAGTTAGAAAAATAAATGTATCATGCCTATCTCTTCCAGTACACCTCAAGTGATCCAGAAGAATGTGATGTCCCCTGACCTTTCTGCCAGTTTTCATCCAAGAAGGTAAAAGCATTTCTCCAAGACCAGAAACTGCAATCAGACATCTTTACTGATAAACCCCCTTACATAGTTGCCAGATATGTATCCAACCCATTAATTATACAAAAAACTGAGAATGGCATTCCACAACTTTTTTGCCCTTGAATTAAAGTAAATATCCCTCTTCATCAGTTTAGCAGACATCTTGTAGGCAACAAGGGATGTTCATGTGTCTTCTAACAGAATTCTACCAACAATTTTTATATGGTTTTTACATATGTATATTTGTATATATAATTTTATATATGTATGCATTTGTATAATTTAATCATATTCCTCTTCCCCAGCATCAACAAATCTAGCATGAGGAGCCTGTTTCCTTGACCAAGATTCTTCATTTCTTTTATTAACTTAGTTGGTCTTTAGTGAAGCTTTTCATGTTTTGTATTGAACTTTTTGTGAATCAAAACCAAAAAACTGTACAACAGATGGGGGCTTACTAATACTTTATACAGTGGTAAAATAATATTTGTCTCTCTAGATTCTATTTCTACTTTAAAGGAACAGTTTAGTCACCAAAAATTATTTGCCAGTCTATTTGGTATTGTTGACTAAAAGTTAAATAATTGCTTTTTGAAGTGTAAATTATTTTTTTGTTTATTTACATCCTTCACAATTTAGGGCCAGTATTGTATTGAGGCTCCTTCCCTCTCTCAGCCAATTCCTCTTCAGTTCAGTTCAGACAGGCTGGATAATGCTAAATAACAATCAGAACCTTTAAACTGTCATTCACTTTTTTTAATTATTAAAGGTGTAGTTAACCCAGCACAAGCAATTGTTAAAGACAGTGTACACCATTAGCTATAACTATTGTAACTACCCATGGTAATTCATTAACTATTAATTTTGACTTTCCTGAGATTCCGTTGTGTCAGTGGCAAAAGAATGCTGCATCCATCTATCTAGGAAGAAAACACAAAAACTCTTTGTACCACTACACAGGAGGCACAATTAATTCCTTTGCTCACATAAAAGACTGACTAAGCAATTACTATACCATCATGGCTCTATTAACAAATCAAAATGTCAAAAATTATAAAGTTACCCTTTTCTACAAAATATCAAAATACTAATTTTCCCAGAATACCAATTTTAATGTATCGATGAGAAAATCAAGTTAAGTAAATAAAAATAAAAAATCATCTATTGGAGTTCTTTCCAAAACTAGGAATCTTAGACTTGTAACATAATAGAGAGCATTTTCAGATTACATGAAGATTTTTTTTTATCTTTTAAAATGTTCCAGAATTATTTATACTTGTTTTAAAGGAATAAGATGGAAAACTTAGCAGCGATCATTTAGCATCATAATGGAATTTAAATATTAATGTCAGCAGTGTCATCAAGATGGTGGAAACTACAGTGCAGATTTACTTTTAAATGCTGCAATGCTGCCATCTTAATAAAGTCACTGATCGTATGGTACAACCCAAGGAGGCACAAACGCACATATGGTTCATGCTCAATGATTTTTAGAAATATCTTTAATGATTCAGTGAATTGACCACTACTGAATTTGACCACCCCATGCCATTTAATAAATCACACATAGCTCATAAACATGCCTTATGTATCTTTACTATAACCTGACATCAGTAGCGGCCCTGGTCCTATTGGCACCCTAGGCAACCCCCTACCCGGCACCCCCCGTCCCGCGCTGCCCCCCCCCATTCTGTTACAGTTCCCCTTGCCTTGCACTCCCACTCACCTCCAACGTCTCTAGTGTAAAAAAAAAAAAATGCACGCAAGTGCCCCCCTGAATGCCCGGCGCCCCTAGCATCTGCCTATGTTGTGGCCTAATGGGATAGCCGGCCCTGCCTGACATTATACCGGAAAGATACTCCCAAATACCAGCTTTCTTGCATAGGATAATAAAAGCATGAATTAATAGAATACATTAATATAAAAATTCCTCTGGCAAATAAACAGTTATTATTTGAGTACCCAAATCATTTGTAAAGAAAGAATTTTATTGCAATTAGTAATTGCTTCAATATTGAACATCTTTCATTTATCTTCTGGTAAAGGCCTCCTGAGTTTTGCCCTTGGGCTCCATGGAGATTCTTTCTGAACAAAGCACAAGAGACGTAAGTCAGTCCAGAGATGGAAAAACCTTGATTTATTTATGTTTGCTTGTTACAGTCACACAGGAGTTGAATTAGAGGATAAACAACCAAAAAAATAAAATGAAAAAACGTAATGTGCTCTGAACTGTTTTTCTGTTTTGGATGCAGTTCATACAAAAATTACTCCATCATTTTCATTATGATACACATCATATCTAACCCCCCGAATGAAAACACACATACATGTGATAGATTTTTACATTTTATTTCTAATACTGGGTACCTTATCTAAAGATATTTCTTAACATTTAAAAAAAAATGTTGGAAATGATTCAACAATACAAAGTTTTACCTGTTGAGTTGGGATATTGATGGGTTTTGTCATTATAGGTGGGATACTGCCAACCAGGGTTGTACCAGTGTAAAAGAGATACTGACAGTCACGGTTTTATCAGTATAGGAGGGATACTGCTGGTCAGCATTGTTCCAATATAGGAGGGATGCTATGGTTGTTATCACAATACATAACAATAAAACCATTTAGATTTTTATATCAGGAATGAATTAATATGAATTAACCCTGAGCACTCAGGCACAAACCCCACATTAGATCTTGGGTTTACCCCAACAAAACAGCTGTTGGATCAAACACTGCGTTTTCTTAGGTATTCTGATAAGGTAAACATGACTATATTGCCACTATCTGGAATAGTGGGTCCAAGTGTGGAGTTGAATGTTGGCAAACAAAACTGACTTTACAATTCATATTCATTCATTCTATTTAATAGATTAGGGAGTATGCATTCTAAATTTGAACTATTCCAGTTAAACTGGGATTGATGGAGTATGCTCTAGGGCTACATAACAATTACAACTTCTGAACACAGTTCGTAAACTGCAAAACACAGTCTTATTGAAGGTTATAGGTATGCTACATCATGGCAAGTCTGAAATGCAGCCCTGATGATATCATTGTGCCCTATGTGATTGGGTAATAATCTTCTGGTTACAGTAGTCCGTGTCAGATTCAGATCTGTAACTGTATGTGCATCATGAATAACTGGTTATTTAAATCCTTTAATGCTGACAACAATCATTTTGACACACAGAACTGTTAATGAGAGTATTTCAGGATTTTGGCATCTGTGTCTAAACTAATCCTTTTGATAAGCAGCTCTCTATTTGTAATATTCATTTATTGTTATGCACAGTTTTTTTTTTTTTACTGAGTTTTCTGTTTAGTATCCAAAGATTAACAACAATGAACTGCAAAGCAAATAACTGCATATTGTAATTGTTTTATTTCTTATCCCACAGAACAGTAGTGATCATAAAGATTTCTGTGTTCCAGACAAAGTAGAAACCAAGTAATACACTTAAAAGCTGTTTGTCTTCCATTGCAATATTTCTGCTTATCAAATTCTTGTTGTTTCTTCTTTGCAGACAATGAAAACAATGCACTTTTGAGAAATTCAAAAAATAATACAACTAGCATCCTTGTGGGTTTAAATAAACAGTTAAGCTAGAAAACACAATCTATCTTAGATGCAAGAAAGATACAGTATTGTTATTATCTCATGAAAAATGTATTTATATCACATGAGAATTATTAGCTCCCATAATCCCTTTTGTTGTTTTTGGGGAAAAAAATCCAATGGTTCTTCAATTCTCTTGATCTGACAATGCCGAATTAAAGGATGTAAGGACATATTTATTTTATTTGTTTTTTTCCCTAACCTTATTTCTTCATGTAAAATGTAAAAAAAAAAAAAGGATTTTGTCATTTCAATGCAATTTCAACAGGATTTTCCAATTTACAACCCACAACTAGCCTAAAGAACTAAAATGGCTTATTCCAGGTCTGAACTGGTGAAAAAATACAAAATCAAATATTACATGTGGATTTGGTTAAATTACCAATCCAATGTAAAAAATCCAATGCAAATTGTACTAATATTATTATTACAAATTGTAATAATATTATTAGGCCAAAAACAATAGAGATGTGGTGAACTTGAGGAATCTGAAAACATAGCGAAGTGGGTGAAACTTGCAATATAGTAGAAGTTACAGGCACAAAGGGTAGCAAAATGCAACTAAACACGCATCAAAGAAATTAGAAAAATGTGAATGGATAAATATGAAAACAAATTGGCAGCTATAAAAGAAGAGCAAAAAAATCTAAGGAAGGAACAATTTATGAAACATAAAATCAATATTTATAAATACTGTTTAAATAGTGTGTTCAAAGTGTTGAAAACAGTCCAATGCAACAATCCATGCAAGTTGATTGTTCAGGATGTTCAGCTAACTATATACTGAATGTACATAGGTTTATTTTTCAGCACCCTGGACAGGGGTCCAGATAATGCAGCATTAGTCATATTCTACAGCTAAGCAGGGTTTAGTTCATTTAGTTTATCCTACAGAATATGCATTGAAAGGATAGATGAAAAGTTTAACTCTAGTACACAACTGAAGGCGTGGTGTAGGGTAGTAAGAGACCCTTACTTCATATTTAACACTACCTTTACAATGGCATATGGCATGATTTGTTTTCAAGCCAGCTGTATTGTTAGTTAGTAGGACACAGAGTACAAAATTACAGCTATGTGACATTTATTATCATTGACACTGTTGCTTTTGTATGTAAAATCACAAGCTCTTGCAGTCATTGGCCTGAGATCTTTCTACTGGTCTGGTGCAATATGGTGCATTGCTTTTTTTTACCAATCAAATTCCTCTTCTGTGATAGCTATGGAAATTATTATAGTTCTTTTAATAAAACTTTATAACAATATTGTCCCCTAGAAGACTACAATTTTACTTTTATACTTGAAACAAAGGGCCATTATAATTAGGTAAACTGAACTTAAAACTAAGTGACATAATCACAGGGTGTGCAGAACTTGAAACAAAAGACCATTATTATTAAGTAAATAGAATATTACTCCTCTGCATATTTCTATTCTGCTCTAGGAATCTCCATCAACAAAGGTTGCCATGGAGTTTGCTTCTGAAGATGCATTTTTCATTTGAATTGAAAACTGTTAAATATAATTATGATCACTAGTTAAAGATGTTCTACAGAAATATTTAAATAATGTCTTTTCCTCATAATAATTATGCCAGCTCCTCTACATTAGAGATATACAGACAGAGAGTGGCTTATTCAACAAAGTGAGAATTCGACTGTTGGAGTGAATTCTCATCAATTTAGGCTGCTACACTCCAACAGTCGTGAATTTTCTACTCCTTGGGTACTAAGGCGTAGACCATCATAAGTATTCAAATTGGCCACAGAATCACCACATGAAAAAGCTTAATGAATACGCAAAGATCAGAAAGTGGTGAATGGATGCAAATTATATCCTTTACAAGACTATTCACTTTCTTGAATAAGTCCCTGACCTTTTTAAAGTGGATCTGCCACTAGAATCATCATTAGTGTTAGTTCTCCAAACCATCAGGAATTTGAATGTAAGCATCCTGCCAGCTCATAGCCCTCATATTGACATAGGAGTAGGGATGAGTGATGATATTGACAAAAGTTGAATTCGGAAAGATTATTACGGTTATCAGGTTTCCGCAATGATACAATTATTTCCCTTACAATCTTAACGATAATCGTCATCAGGTATTACAATCACACCCTTTTCGGCGCTTCTTGTAATTTTGGCGGCCAGCCAATCAGTGCAGAGCACAGAGGGGGATGAACAACGTCACCAAAGGGCTGAGTAGGGATCTCATTGGCTGTTAAAATCACATGACCTCATTTTATGTATGTGACAGCACTTCCTGCTCAGCCTTATTCAGTTTCAACACATTGCTGTCTCTCAGAGCCAGTTTGCCAGTGTTCTTAATACAGAAAAGGATCCTTGTTAGAGTACTTTTCAAGCTTAGGATATAGCAAGATTGGACAATTTTAGTTAGTATTAGTTAGAGACTTGGAAA
>WMED01003990.1:2430-21321 GCA_019650415.1 Pipa parva
CTTGATTTACATTTAATTCTTAAAAAGGTATAATACTTTCTGTACTTGCCTGCTCCTTCTCTAATGATGCAGGATATCTCTATGACAGATCTTTATTACCAAGGGAGAGTCTCCCTCTGAAATAAGTTTAAACACAAATGCGAACAATTGGCTTGTGGGTGGTAGATTGTGTACTGCAAAAGCTCAATACCAAGTGTGACAGTGCACTAAACAGACATTGGTATCATGAGTGCAGCTTAGTGAACACATAAGCACAGAGATTAATCACTAAAATCTCACTGCAGTGCTGTCTGTGTCATAAATGGAAGATTTGGGGATGATAAAATCCATTCAAGCATCTATTTTCCATTTGTAGATTAAGAAAAAAAAAAAGCACTGGAAAGTGTTTTCTTCTGTTAGAAACGTGAAAGTTTACACCATTCTTCTCTAGCAATCATCTCATAAAATTAGGAATATGAGTTACACCTGCAATATGTTTCTACAAACTCGTCATTGACGATTTGAGATCTTTGAGGATTCCAGTTGGAGGGGCCACAATGTCAGTGGCTCAGAGCACTCCTTTTCATACTGAAATATCAATCACAGAATGTCCCAATAGCTACTGTATATGCCTTGCAGATTCCACAACATTGCTGAATAACAATTACACAGCCAATATGCGTAAGGTGGACGTCTGTTATATATCTGCTGGTGTTATGTGAGTGGGTACTTTGTGATCAACTGTTGCATTGCTCTTTAACACCAAGCTCCCCGAGCAGGAAAATATAGATACACAGAGGGCAGCCCACTTGCTTATTTATAGGGTTTGAGATAAAACGATCAGCTTAGCATGCCCTGCTCCAGATTGGAGGAGAGGTGGTGACAGGTGCGCTTAAAAATTAAAAATATTTGCCGATGTGTATGAAAGGATAAAATTATGGAAAATTAAAGCATATTTTACACACAGTTGGTAACTGTGATATGTCTTTATACACATTTATATTTATAGTTCAGGTTTTCAATTAATTGGATTTTTGTGTGTTGGACAGAACATCAGGGAACCCAGCATTGATTTAATATGCGCATATTTCTATATAAAATCCATATTAAACACTCCTATGTTATATTTATAGCAAGTACACACACTTGTGCACTGGTTTATATAATGCACAAGCATACACTTTATTTGATGTGTTAGAAATATATCCCAGACACTTTATGATTCCATTTTAAGGTTTGGGGTCATTTCACAGAAAACCCAGTTTTAGATCGTTTTGGTCTGAGTGGTTTTTAGGAGAATTAATAGCATGATATTCTAAGACCTCGGAAAACAAGATCAGCGTGTTCCCGTAAAGGCCATCTGCATGTCCGACCATATAAAAGCACACACCCAGCTCTGTGAGAGTTCTTGTTTGCTGATAAATTCCAACAGCAAAAGATGACAAGAAAAGTGCATTCGAGCCAAAAAAGTGGTTTTCGCTGCGGCCTTCCCGAGTATCAGAAGTGAACTCTTAATCACCTTAGAGGAGTCTAATGCTCTTTCATTTACTGCAGTTAGGTGAATATTGCATTCCAAGTTTGTTTAGCTATTTCTTGGTCCTTGAATATCATCTAGAAAGTGGATCTGTTTACTGGTATACTCCTTTATCCTTTCTGCATTCATTGATTGCAAACTATAGAGAAAAGGAGGATTTTAATACTGGACAATACTCCAGGAAGCCCAACAGATAAAGTATGGTTACAACTAGCAAAGAGGAAACAAACACAAAGCATTATGAATCAAGAATACAACTGGAACGATAACATTTTGTACAAGTACTGAATAGGAATCACTTCTATGTCAATACAATTTTTTGTTGTTGTTACACTGTCAGTTTAAGTTTGCAGAAATGAAGCCAGACCTTCTGCCTATTTGGTCAAAGGTTCTCAGTCCTCATCGTTCATTAGTACAAGCTATTTTGATTTTACCTTGTTAATTTCTCTTGTTTGTCACACAATAATCATTAAGCTTAAGTGTCGAGTATCCCTGGTGAACTGTGATGAAGACCATAAATAAATAAGCCACTGGGGTTGTTTAATAAAAGCATTCCAGTTCTAGATCTTTCAGTAGGTTTGCTTTTCTGAACATCTCAGAAGTTTTTTCTTTTTTTTTGTGTCTGCTGAAACGTATTGACAGAGGGGCCATTCACAGAGAAGAAAGAAACAGAAGAAACAGATTAGGGCCCCTGAAAAAAATGCTTCCAATTAGTCACTTGGGGTGGTTGGGGGATGAGGGAGTTTAATGCATACTCCAAGAGGCTGTGATTTAGGTGCTTGGCCTCTGTTTCTTAGATTACTGTGTTTAGATGGATGGATGAATTCAGGCCTCTAAGGTTTAGTGGTTTGGAGTAATGCCATATTGCACATATATTGGTCTTGCTGTCCGCCATCTTGTTTCAAAGACCTTGGCTTTTGGCCAAGGTGTCCGACACAGACCCTGTGGTTTGGATCTGCTCCAGGCTCAACCAGCCTGTTTGTTTTGGACAAACAAGGTGTTACTTGATGTCTCTTGTTTGAGCCAGGACTGTATTAAGCTGCCCGGGAAGTCACCACGTTCACCTGGATGAAGTCTTGTCGTATCACATTAAACTGTGATGCATGGCACAGAGAAGAACCTCAGCAGATCTTGTGCAGTCATTTCATAATCTCATTCTAAGGCTCATTAAGTTCTTAAGGGTTGACTGCATCCCTTTGTCATATAGTGTTTACAGTAACATAGTGTTCTCAGAGGCGCAGGAGATTCCAACATTCTACTTATCCTGTTGTAGAATATTTATTGGAGTAAGAGTCCCAAAGCTTATCTGGAAAGTATCAAGCATCGATTCTTTGGCTTCCTCTCTGACAACTAAAAAGGAAAATATACCCAGTTTATAAAACTAGTTATGTGTGCATTCATTTTCAGCATATATGTTTATAATAACTTTATATTGTTTCCTTGGGCAGAATTGCTGCCAGGAGATGGAATGTACTAGTCCTGTCCCTTAGTAGATACAGTCTACATTAATCATAAGATCAAAAGTATCAACATAGCCGTGGACTTTAAAGGGACCATTAACATCCAAAAAATAAAAATTCCTATTTTAATTTAGCATGGCAGTTATTCAAATACAGCACTTGCAAAAATGTTTTCTTTGAAGACACATTCCTGATTTGTATTGTATTGCTTTTTGTCTGTTTTTAACTCTACTAATAGCAGCCATGATTATATATGCAGGAAGTGTGCCCAAAAGCCACATTTTTAAAACTAAATATTTTACTTTCTAAACACAATTTAGAATTTTGGAAGAAAAGTTGAATACATAGTAACTATAAATGCATTTTAGGCATTTTCAAAGTTTGAGTTTAATTGAAGGAGGGACACAGAAACAATAATGAGACAGTCTTGGGGGTTTTGTATTCTTAATGAATTTGAACACCCGTACCAGACCAATAACATCTTGACAAAGAGCAAGTACCACTTCATTCTCCAGAAACATGCTAGACCACCTGGATTGGATAATGGTGAAGAAGGATTCATAATGCAGTAAGATAATGACTCAAAACAATAAGCCAAAGCTTTGGGAGAACTGCTTAAAGACCAAAGAGAAAAGATTGTTGACTGTCATGGTCTTCTCTTCACAGTCAACCCAATTTTAACATCCCCAAACTTTTTTGGAAGCAGAACAGTCAGTTTTCAGCATTTAACAAAGTATTCTTTTGAACATTCTCAAACAATGCTTGTATAACATGGATCATCAGTTTTGTTTGTGCAAAACACAATAGATTTATTTAAAAAAAAAATTGTGAATAATTCCAGAATCTATGGAGGTGGCAGATAAAATGCCTGGTTGTAAAGTTGGGGCAGTTGCAAAGTATAGTGCTAAGACTTACCTTGGCTAACTACAGGGGTTGGACAATGAAACTGAAACACATGTCATTTTAGTGTGGGAGGTTTTATGGCTAAATTGGACCAGCCTGGTGTCCAATCTTCATTAATTGCACATTGCACCAGTAAGAGCAGAGTGTGAAGGTTCAATTAGCAGAGTAAGAGCACAGTTTTGCTCAAAATATTGCAACGCACACAACATTATGGGTGACATACCAGAATTCAAAAGAAGACAAATTGTTGGTGCACGTCTTGCTGGCGCATTTGTGACCAAGACAGCAAGTCTTTGTGATGTATCAAGAGCCACGGTATCCAGGGTAATGTCAGCATACCACCAAGAAGGACAAAACACATCCAACAGGATTAACTGTGGATGATGCAAGAGGAAGCCTTCTGAAAGGGATGTTCGGGTGCTAACCTGGTTTGCACCCAAAAAACATAAAACCATGGCTGCCCAAATCATGTATATTTGTGTGTGTGTGTGTGTGTGTGTATATGTATATGTGTGTGTGTGTATATATATATATATATATATATATATATATATATATATACTTGCATATGTCATTCCCAAGACGAATTGATGCTGTATTGGCCGCAAAAGGAGGCCCCACACCATACTAATAAATTATTGTGGTCTAAACTACAGGTGTTTCAGTTTCATTGTCCGACCCCTGTAGATTTCCTGAGTTGCCATTAACCCAAACCCAAACCACAACATATTTACCCTCATCATGAATCAAGACTTATTTCAACATTGGGAGTAGAATGGTAGAAGGAAGTAAGGCTGAAAAGCAAGAATATAACTACAGCAATACACTTCCCAGCTAAGCCAAAGTTTTCTGCAGTTTTTACAAACCGGTATGCAATATAAGAACTTACCTTAGAGCAGTGATGCCCACCCTTTTTTGGCCTGGGGGCCATATAAATTCGCAACACGCTTGTCACGGACCGCTTCAAAGCCGCAACTTATAAAGTTGTGACAGCGACAAATTTTAAAGTTACAACTGCGACAATTTTCAATAGTAAAGTTGAGACTGCGACAATATTCTCATTATAAAGACGCGACAGTAACAGTCTATTGTGACTGTCTTTAGCTGGCAAATTCATACTTGTATGCAACGCTTTGGAATTCGTGCCGCATGCCGGATAGCACCGCTTTTGGCCCGTGGGCCATAGGTTGGGCTTCACTGCCTTAGAGATTACAGCACTCTCCCTGTCTTCACTCTGTCCACAGGGTGCAAAGAACTTCATTTTTCATTCAATGTTAATCAAGCCTGGAATTTACTTTATTCTGTATGACCCATATCAAAATGCTTGGATCAGCAAGCTCTGGCATTTACAGTTTTTAAAAGATATTGCTTACAGAGTCCAAGCAAGTCTCTTCTAATGTGATACAGTTCTGCCCATTGTGGAGCATTGTTTCAATGGAGTTTGCTTTGGAAGTTGGAGCAGTATGGCAGCTCTCATGCTTAGGAATATAAACAAATATGTGAATAATTAAGTTGTAAGCGTTACAGGGTACATGTGTAATCTTTACTAATGAACGGAGTGTATTGTTTAATTTCCAACAAGTTTACAGCAACTGTGCCCAGCATGGGATCCTCCGTTCTCTACTTGTTTAGCATGGGGTGTTGGTTTGTAAGATTAAGATCGGGCTCTTGTGCTGGATCATGTCAGAGAGATTAATGACCGCGTTGACAGATGCTTCTCCTGTGAGAGATCTGTTCAGGAATGAGTTCCATGGTTACTTTGAAATAATAGCTGTTTAGCAGGGAGAGAAAATTGGGTGGGGGAGGAGAAAACACAGTTATGAATGTAGACCCGCCAGCAAGTGCTTGCTTTTCTACAAGTAGGATATGTTTCAGCAAATGAGCATTATTCCTGGCAATTTTAAAGGGAACAGCGAAAATATTATAGAGGAGACTTTTTTTTTTCTTATTTCAGACATTTGAATTCTTCATTATATATTCCAAAACAAAGTTTGGTTTTGTAACCTATTATGTATTCCATTCATTTTCCTGGTCTTAACTGCTGAATTATGATTATGAATTAATGTCCCAATGTTTATCCTTTCCCATCAGGGAGCCTTATTCTGCTTTTTATTTTCAGTAAACTTTTAATAATGTTACAGTTTGCTATGTGGAATGAAAGCTAGATGTTTTCAAGCCAATCCAGATGTGTGTTGCTAAAAAAAACCCAGATTTTCTTAATTTTATATTAGTCTTTTTTTTTATATATACCATTTGCAGGTGAAATTCAGCTGTAAACAGAATTAAACAAAATAATCATTATAGCTATTGTTTTTGTCTGAAGGTATTTGTGAGCTTTTAACAATTAATGCCTTAAATATCTATGTGATGAATGAGTTAAAAATAGCCAGTTTATTGACAGGGCATATTGTCTGGTTTTAGAGGATTTTAATCCATTCTCAGGTTCCTGCATACTGGGAAAGTGCTCAGACTGGGTGGCCAAGCATTTTAGTTAATACATTTTTAGGGAGATAAAATATCCGTTTTGCAGGATATAGGTTATCCTCCTTGCATATGGGTCCCTTATACAGACTAATTAATTGAAGTATAAAAATGAAAGTGTGTCAGACCATTCAAAGACCTAAACCAAAATAAAAAAAATCTGTGATTAATAATAATTAAACAAATCTACAGTCTTCCTTACCTTCGATATGTAAAAGATCCTCCGCTCAGCCCTCCCTCTCTTAGTTACTGGCCTGCTTGGGGTGTAGAGAGAGACTTCCTGAAGACCCTGAGTAATTTCATCTCTATCATCTGTAGATGAACTTCAAACAAAGTTGCTTCCTGAGCAAGAGAGCTCTGCTGCAAGTAGAAATGGACTTTAAAGTCTTAACACAACCCATTTCCGTCTAATAATAACACACATACATGTGAATGTGAAACAATATCCCGTCTCTTCTACTGGAAGGCATTTTTAACATCTTTCCCTAGAAACTTAACTTCATAGAGGCATCTGTTTTTAATTTCCCCCTCTCTTCCACCCCAAGTCTTGGGTGCAGGTAAGAGGGACCAAAGGAGACAAGTCATCCTAAAAAGAACTGGTGAGCAGACAGCCAAGACTAGTAGTTACTCTCTGTCTAAACTAAAGAAGCTAGTGGCTCAGAAGTATCCAAGTCTAAGACCAGTTTGCATGGCCTGTCATAGAGCTTGGTGTCCACTTCTGTCACCATGTGCTTTACTTTTAGGAGGCCATGTCTTTATGGCTTTGTAACTCACTTCTTCTTTCTAAACTCAGTATTGCTTGACGAAAGGGAGGACAGACCTCTTGAAAGCTTGTGTGTGTTTATATATAGATATATATAAAATTCATTGAATCATTGAACATTTATTTCAATGTTTCAGTGAGGGATGTGTTTTACAGGCACAAATATAGGGTTCAAGGTCAAAGAAACTCCTTGCATAGATTTAGAACAAAACTACTTAGAAGTATCAAATATTAAATAGAGATGACAAGTTAATAAATGCAATGTTGATTTGCAACAACAAACAAAACACTTCAACACTTAACTTCAAGCAAGGTCTCAAATTGGCTGCATTGCAAATAACAAGTTTAATCCATGTGTGAGATAACAAAGCTAAAACCAACATGGCCTCCTTACCTGCTGGGCCATTGCATTAGCATTCCTTCCTCCCCCAGTAAAGCAGTGTCTGCACTACCCCCTGACGCATCAGGCACTGGTGTAATGCTGCAGCCCACTCTTCCACCAATAAATCCTTTTCCTTTTGCATTTCTCCTCCCAAAAATTCCATGTGCCTCTGCCCCAAAACTGTAGCCTGCCCAGCCTCCGTAAATCTGCATCTCCCCTTCCCCTCCTTCGGGTACTGCACCTTGTCACCTATATATTACAATGAATCTCACAGCCCTATTTTTCTCTATTGACATTGCATGATTCTCAGTTTTCCTCTGGTTTCTTCAGTGATATTTGACCTGGAAGAGTACTGGATCTTTTTCCCTGTTATATTACACACACTAAATAATAAAATTACAAGTGCGAGGTTGATGTAATTTTAAAGATTTACATCCTAATTCACCATTGTGCGAAGTGAGCTGCGAACCCTTCGGCTCACTTCGCACATGGTGTTATGCGCCCGCTGATGTCCTGCACGTGGATATCAGCAAGCGCATTAAAGGGATTTCAGTCTCGGCGAGAGCACTCGAGTCTCCTCGCCGGGACTGGAATCCCTTTAATGCGCTCGCTGATGTCCGCATGCAGGACATCAGCTGGCGCATAATACCATTTGCGAAGTGAGCCGAAGGCTTCGCAGCTCACTTCGCCCAATGGTGAATTAGGCTGTTAGTTTTTCTCTTATTAACAGGCCTGTTGCTGGAAGTAGGGATAACCACCCTTACTCATTTTACTTTTTGGTAGTATTCCATTCTGGATTAAGAGATGTAAGGATAAAAAAAAAACTTTTGTTAAATTATTTATCCAAAAACATACATATCATATAAAACAGGGGAGGCAGGGATAGAACCAGGGTTTGAACAGGAAGATAAAACATAAAAAATAATTCTAATATGTAAATGTTGAGCTTCAGATGCAGTACATTTCTGTGGTTTCTGAGATATACGAACCACAGCAACCAAAATATGTATGAGTGTGTGTGTTTGGTAGCATATAAGATATACTCCGATTGGGATTTACATTTACTGACCCATTCATTAGAGGACATACTTTATACTGTAGCAGTTTGCCTGAGGATCTATAAAATCTTACCATAGCCTAAGCAATTTTCATGTAACTAGCCGCTGCTACAAGAATGCTGGGTAGCAAAAATTTTTTCAGCAGCCTCTAAGGTCTCAAGTTTGACATGTCGTCTCTGAAATTTTTGATATTTCATTAGTAGAATGCAAAAAACATTCCAGACATTCTATCCCGTCAACAACTGCCTGTTATCGTAGGATTGTTCCTCTGGGTATGTGAAACGAAGCCTCTGGTGGGTTAATATAACACCAAATTCTACTATTGCTTTCGGCACTTCACTATGAAATATCTTGGCAGAAACTCATTCATTTTGTTTGTTCCACAGAACCTGAAAAGATCTTATTGATCGCTGTGAACTAGCATGGTGTTGGTATCGCTGGAGAGGGGTCAACTGCACCCCTACCTGGCAAATGCAGGACATTAATATATTTACTGCATGAGGTGGGACTTATAAAAAGTTCTGTGCCTAAAAGGTAGAAGACCACTGTGCCAGCTGTTCCTCAGAAGACTCTTTCCAAAAGGACAATGTTGCTGAAAATTGTTGTGTTATGTTTAATAAAGTAGACTATCATTGGGAAACCAACCGTTCTTTTGGCTAACAAAAAAGAGATTTTTTTTTTTTTTTTTGGCATCTTGTTGACCTACTCAAGAGCCCTGTTTCACTTTATAGCTGACGTACAAACTATGTTTAGAACAAGTACAACATTCTGTAGTTTCCAGAGCTTGTATATATAAAGTCATTTATTTCCATCATTGAAGTCCTATGAGCCATTATAGAATTTACAGTATATACAGTATAGAGATTTTTTTTCCAGTAGCTAAGTAGTAAGAACAGACAACTGCAGTTATGGGTATAATTGTTTTACAGTTAAATGGCTGCTGTTGTACAGTATCCTCACTATGTCACTATCATTCGTGTTCTGATAGGTTGCAAATATAAGCTGCCCTCATTAGTAGCCAATCCTCTCTCTGTGCAGTTAACAAGTGATGAAGACCTGGGGCCTGTGTATTTATTAGTGTTAATGGGCAGGTATATTTTTGTGTAGGCAGGTACGGTAGGCTGCCCTGTGTGGCATCTGTTGTTTCCAGATATTAGAGACCTTTTTGCGATGTGGTAAAAATGTTGTTTACAGGTTACCCATGTGGCCATGCCTTAAAGAGTTGCGATATTAAAAAAAAAAAAAATTGTGCCTTTGATTCTGACAATAAAACCATACATATACTGAATGTGTTTGTTAACTTTTGAGAGACCATACTTTGTTGTACCTGAATGCTTGGTTCATTGAACTTGACCCATGAAAAGTGGGCATCAAACTGTGACAAAACTGTGTGTCCTCTGGTGATCAAACCCATGTGTGGCTAGCTGAAGGCAATAATTCTTTAGTAGTCATTTCCAGTCACAGCTCTTTTCATTGTATACACAGCTTGGCTTGAATTATGTATCTGTATACTCGCTCTTTCAAAAGCTTTTATTGCATGGAATCCCATCCCATCTTTGTGCCATGATTGACCGCAACATAATCCGTTTCATTACAGCTGTTGTTGGAAAAATTCATAGTTGGACATTAAGGATTTTTTTTTTTCAGAGTCTATTTGGTTTTATTTATTGTCTTATCAGGATGTGATCAGTGAAATAAATACACGGAATCCATTAGTATACACAAACATGCGCAAACATCAGCTTTTACTAACAGCAGCTGCTGTCTAATCAGCTTCAGCATTTGGATTCATCCTGGGAACAACATCTGAGACCGTCTTATTAATCTCTTCTACTAACACCGCTACTCTTTCTGCACCTGCTCTGTCTAAACGCTGTCACTTTCTCCAAACCGTCTGTGGTTTCCCACGCTGCATCTGGAATTTTCTTTAGGTCTGGATACACCAAGTACAGAAGGGAATGGAATTACGGGACCCAAACAAGTGATATTTTAAGGAGATTTGGCACATTTGTAAGGTCACTAAGGCATATATATATATATAATTTTTTTTCCCTCTTAATATTGTGGGCATTAAGATTTTTTTCCCTTTTACAGATGGAATTTCTGGAAGCTCACAAATCTTAATTGTTGGACCCTGTGATCACTGATAACTATAACATTATGGCCTTGTCTTTAAATATGGCTCCAAAATAAACAATACTCGTGCCAAATTCAACCACAGTTGTGCATAAACGTTCACGGCTTTATAATCAGTGGTCTATGCAACCTGGTGAAAGATATATGCCTGGCCTCAACCTATGTGACCCTCAACTATTTGCTTCTACATATTTTTAAACATTCATAAGACCCACAATATAGAACTGTGATTTGACACAGTATTATTTTTTATTCGTTGTCATAAGATATTTGTTTCCAGAGCCTAGTAGCTTTTCACAGCCTGTGATTTTATAACCTGTATTTAACCCGCTCGATTATGACAAGCAGTAACTAAGAGAAAAGGCTTACTACACCAGTTTCTAAAAAGCAACTCACTCTCCGGATCCATTGCCCTTTCTGTGCTACAACTGGAAAACTTCTGCTTTCCTTGCATTAATGCTCTTCTACTGACAAATTTCTGTCTTTCCCTGCTGTAACTGAAGTACACCGACCAGCTCATGGCTCTCCATTCCTACTGATTTTTGGCTACACATTTCCTAGCATTGAATGTTGGAAACTGCCTGCCTTATACGGTCTCACTTCCTTTGCACGCAGGACGTCATGCGTCAGAAAGATGATCGCATTGAGGAACTAGAAGAAGCTCTGAGGGAAAGTGTCCAGATCACCGCAGAGCGAGAAATGGTGCTGGCGCAGGAGGAGTCTGCAAGGAACAATTACCAAAAACAGGTTTGCTGATTTATGCCTTGAACTTGTCTGACTAAGCCACAGTAGTTTAGTATGTACAAGTATCATCTTCTTAGGTTTAGCGTAGCACCTGAGTAAGTTATTCTCCTAGTTTCTCTAGAAGAGGTGGAAGCTGATTCTCACTTTAAAGTAAAAGCCAAACATCTCTGTAACCAGTCTAATAAAATTACATTTTTTTTTTATTTCCCCTTTAAATGCAAGACATGTAGGTTTTTTGTTTGTTTTGTTTTTTTATACTTTTATTAAAGGCAGAAAGATGTCTAAGCTCTCATAGAGAAGACCTGATATATGCAACCTTGTATATTTCTTTGAACTGGGGATTGTAATTTTTTTTTTTTAAGTAAAACCACAGTAAAGTACATTGGGCCGATGGTACTTTAGGCAGTTCGCTGGCAGGCATTTTTATACCCTGGCAAACTGCCTAAAACTGATCCATGCTGACTTTAATTATGACCACAAGTAAACTGTTCCAGTCTTCCAAAATAGGTGGATTATCAGCTGAAACCAACTATGTCAGTATCCTATGTCCCTACAGTCAAAGGAGTAAAGGCATTTAAAGGACTGGTAGTGGCAAAGAAAGCTAATATCTGAATAGGAGAATCAGTCATTACTATGCAAAACTTGATGAAATTGAAACTTAACTCCTTATTATAGGAGTCAGGAACCTTTTTGGATGAGAGAGCCATATTAAGTGCGGCTGTGCTCAGCCCCTTTTGAATTTGCCGCCACTGATGTCATATGTAATGTCAGCAGTTCCAGTTTGGCTAGCAACCCATGTCATACGTGACGTCATTGGCTCCGGATTGGCTTGCAACCCAGAAGCACTGAGAGAGAAAGATGTCTCTACAGCACCTGCTGACATTCAGTTGGCAGCAGTGACGAGTGGTGCGCACATGCAAGCACCACTCGTTACAGTCTGCGAGCCAGATGTGGCCATTAAAAGAGCCATATCTGGCTCACGAGCCATAGGTTCTTGACTTCTGCCTTGTTAACATACTTAAACAAATATTTTAGGATGAGTATTCTATTTTTAGCCCTTGTACAGCAGTACAGAGTTCTTGCTAATTTATTTATTTGTGTTCGGTTGCAAGAAGTTCTTTTGGAGGCAGCACACCTCTCACATAAAGTGTGGGTGTGGATGTTTAAGTTTTTATTTTATATAGGATTTTGCCTTTGATCAGGAGATCAGTGATCTAAAACATAGATTATGTTATGTTTTTTACATTCTAAATAAACCTGTATCCCCCTATGTCATTTCATTAGTTCCTGAAATTTAAACAAATGCAGAGAAAAGCATAACTGAACACTTCTGTGTGAGATTTACCAGATTTATTTAAACCACCATTTGTAAAAAACTGTAAACATTTTGAGAGGGGGGATGGAGTGAAGTTATCTTCCTCAGGACCGTGCAGGCTATGTAAGGAATGTCTGTTGTGATACGGATGTAAGAATGGAGGCTGTTGGAAGAGGGAGGGAAAAGTTCAGTTTTAATAAATTTTGAGTTTGAGACAATGACCTCTAATAAGGGACATCAAAAAGGCAGTTTAAGATGAGTTTAGGGGACCCCGAGACTGACCCTGGCAGTGACCTTACAGTCAGGGGTAGAGAGTTGGATTTAGAGAAGGTGGTTCTGATTTTACAGTTGTAGAGGTAAGAAGAGAACTAGTTACATTAAGAATCACACCTGTTTAAAATGGCCTTCAGAAAGAAGGCATTTTTTTTAAGGTTTGTGTCTCCATTAATACTGTTTTTACTGCACTCTAATTGCTAATTGAGAACAAAGCTGCATGATTTGGCACATTTTCCAAGAAGGAAAAATTTGACTGACAGTCTGTGTTCCCAGGAGGATTTGCATGGGTAGCTTGTCAGTCATTCCCCATACATTCCTTTTTAAATACTGAAGAAGAAATTCCAAAAAATGAGTCAGGGATATTGTGGGATGAGTCATCCATAAGCCTAGATTTCCCTTCAAGAACACTTCATAGTAGTGTCAAAACATCCCATCCGAGCCGAGGGAGAGCATAGTAAACCTTAGTCTTCCCATATCCAGTAACCACCAAGATTGCGTAGTATCGCTGACTTTTATAGGTCTCTTGAGTGCAAAGTATGTAGTACATTTTATTTGTTATGGTTTCCTTATTTTGGCTTCCTAATGAATGTAGAAGTTTCATCTCTGTTTATTCCAAATTTTACGACTTTGTAAACATTTCATTAACAAGGAAACATAGTCCTCCATGTCTGTACTATATGTCCCTTTGTTCAGCCCTGCATTAGCTAGTGCTGTCTATTTTCTTCTGGATATTTTCTATCTTGCATGTAGGCTTTGACATTGCACAGGTACTATATGTATTTTTTACACCACTTTAGAGTGTTAATGCTTACTAAATAGGCAGTATTTCATTGTCAAATGTTGTTTCAATGCTTTGAGCTCCATTTTAATAAAAACCAAGCCAATGTATCTAACCTTCCCACCTCCCTACATGTAGAATTTTGTAACCTGATGCAACTTACACTCCAGAATTTATTTCTGTGCTGGTTATGAATAAATAATTTGTATTATCCTGTTTGTGTCTTGTTTTAGTGTCATGTGTAGCAAGGAAGAATTTTTTAATTAGACAAATCCTTGCGCTATCCTTATAAACTGTTTCTTTGAAAACTAAGGAAAATTGTAAGTGACATGATCAGTATCTAAAAAATCTGCAAATAAATGGAGTTTTCTATATAAGTAATATGTAACCAATCTAGCCACGTCCCTCTAGGTTTAATAACCAATAGATGGGTGCTCAAAATGAGCTAACTGAGGATTTATCTATAACATATGATCAATCACTATTGCTTACATTTTGTCTTCTCTCTTTTTAAGCATGTTAAAAATGTATCAAAAGTTGTTATACTGACTCAATAGCTAAGCTGTAAGTGTGCGGCTCCTGAGAAAACTCCCCTGAGTATGTCTGTGTTGAACCAGTACTCACACTTAGAAATCTTGTCAGACAGCGTCAACTCAACTGAAGAGGCATGTGTGAAGAATCCAGATGAGGGTTTATTGAACCTAAAATTCTTCTAATTATGCACAAACCAGTAGGTGAAAAGATGATACTTGACCAAGCCTGATGAGCATGTAACAGATCTAATATGGCTGACACACACAGATCTACCAGAGAACAGTGAATGACATCAGTACCTGGCTACAGGAAATCAGGAGGGACAAATCTAGTAAAGGCAAACTTGAAATACAATATCATAGCAATAGCATTGCAGAACATGAAACACATATGTGGGACAGTATAGAGAAGCTGTCGGTTTGTGCTCTTACCATGCTTGTAGACTACTGCTATTCCTAGATCCCCTTCCATCTTTGATTTCCCTTAATAAATCCAACTGGTTGTATAATTGCTTGCTTATTACCCCAGCCTAGGTGCTTAACTTCACATACATCTAAATTCATACTTATCTGTCTTCAATTTTCTCAAGCTTCTATGGACAGGGCCACACTGGCTGTTTTTTACCTGAGCTGGAAAAATAGTATTCATTGTTTCCAGTGGTAAAATCCACACAGGATATTTTGTTTGGCCCAGATCTGATTGAGAAACCTTCTGGTTTTTCATAGTTCAGACTACTACTTCCACTCAGTAGTCATTTTGGTACCAGCAACAAAACTGGCCAATGTAAGCATTGATACTATTGTAGCAAAACTCATTGATACTTATTTTGAAATCATTAAACTATGTCAAAATACATCCGTCTGATTTTTTTTTTTGTCACAGTTTAACGCTTGAGCAAGGAGTCCCAGTACATTTTGTTGCAGCGGCCCATGTTTTATCTGCTTCTAATATGTAGTTTGATGTCTGCTTCAAAACGTGTAGTGTGACATTGCCCTTATTATAATCTGCAAGTTTGAACTCATTGGGAGATTTTTTTTTTTTTTTATAAACACAATAACAGTAACCATTGGCAACCAACGAAATTATTGCTAACATTGTATGACTTGCTGTAGGCCAAGTGAAGTTGATTGGTACTTGTGTTTTTTGGTCATGACATAGACTTGTTGTTGCTTTAGAAATTCTTCATCTCTGTGTGAAGTATTTATCATATTACTGGCTGGTTAATTGTATCCTTCCTGGCTCCAGCAAAAGTACGATGCATAGGGATTGACTTCACTGCATGCACGAGGAGGTCTTTTTGATGCAGACAATGATGCCTTAATTTCAGTTGGTAAAGCAAGATCAGGCAAATATGTCTAAAGTTGAATGCAAGAGACCTATCTTGAGATCTTGACTTAATGGAACATAGAGCAGCTCGAATACAAACACACAGTTCCATAAACTATGAAATAGTTTGTGTAGACCCAAGCTTAGTACATGCTGAAATTTTCTTCTTCCTGCAATGATGTATCTCAATCAAGACCATTCAATGTTGCCTTTTAGATGAAGGTTACCAGATTTAGTTATCTGTTTAGATCTAAGGATTCTTTTAATGCTCATGGGCTTATATCATTTCAACTTGTTGCCCTGCAATAACTTTTAGTGGTCTTTCTCTGCTTCAGTGTTTCCTCTACTAAACATTTTCATTTTAGGAGAAAGACCGTAATCTATGATTGGTTGATTCCTGTTCATTCCTCTCGTCTGTAGAATTATGGCCAATATTTCAATTTAATAAACTAAGTTTGAAACAATTTCTAACTTAACCTAATAGGGTAAGTTGCCCCTTGTGACATTATCTACACCACTTATTGCAGAAAGACATCTTTACAAAGTGAAAGCAAGAAGATTATGTAAGACTGTTATCTTTCAGCTTTTCAATACTTCCTATTCCTGTAATAAGTTCACTTGGTGCCTCAAGTTTTTGTTATACTATTCATAACTACAGCAACAAAAGTGTCAAGGTGCATTTATTATTGATATTATTGATCCCCTTATCTAGAAAGCATGATATTTTTATTTAAAAATCACTTTTGCTTTCCTTATTTGGGTTGTAGAGACTGAGGGAGTAATTCAGGAACGATTGAAGTACCCTTGTGAAGCTTCTCATCACTTCACCGACACAGGTACGCGCTCACTGGTCTCCTTCACTTGGAGATCAGCGAACGCTTTAAAGGTACTTTGGCTCGGCGAGGCAACTCGAGTTTTCGCGAGGTGAGCTGAAGTACCTTTAAAGCATTCGCTGATCTCCGAGTGCAGGAGACCAGTGAGCGCATACCCGTGTCGGCGAAGTAATGAGAAGCTTCGCAAGGGTGCTTCGATCATTTCTGAATTACCCCCTAAGTCATGAATACATATTATCTGAAGTTCCATTGAAGTTAAGGGTTTTGAGACACAGTGAGTGTTTGACTTCAATGAAATGTTTTTACATTTACTATGTCAAAACAATAATTATCTTATTTCAGATGAGAAATCAATTTTTGATGTAGGTGATTTTTTTATCCCAAAATTCTACTGCAATATGGCACTCCCCTTATTTTGCCAGTGCCATAGGTCCTACAGTTCTGGCAAAATCACTTCTCAGAGTCTGTTGTGGTCAAAGGCACTCTGGGTTGGTCTTCTGTGACCTGACCACTGGTTGCCAATAAGGTATACAAGCACACAATAATTCTTCCTATTTGCCAAATTAAAATATAGTAATTGCTCTTACAGCTCCCAATGCCAGCTACAGGGCTCTCTATACCACCAATGGGTCCTACTGCCCCCAATAACCCCAGGCCCCCCTTCCAGCTGCATATGCCCCTGGCATTCCCATAAATCCTAGATTGCCTTGCAGAGCCCCCAGTAGCCACACAAAGCTCAGATAGCCCCTGAGCACCCAATAGTACCCTCACAAAGCTTTTTTTTTATCTTGACGTCCTGCAGTCCTGTTGCCACACAGAGCCCCTTCTTACAATGGATTGCTTGTAGGTGGATGCCACACATTTTGAATTACCCAAAGCTAGTATAAATTGCCTTCTGACAAGCTGACTACAAATTCCTGTAAATATATATGCATATTGGGGTTTATTTGTGTTTGTGGTTTTAACTTTGATGTTGCAAAGAAATGTTTTTTGATCCTGAATCTAATTTTAATTTGTTTTCAGAAAAATAGCAGAAACCACTGTTTCTCCAAGGGTTTGCTTCCAGATATCTGCCTCCATAACAACAAGTCTGGCATACCCAATGTTGGACTGGATTGACCTGTCCTGGTTTAGCAGAAAAAATCCTGGTGGGCCCACCTGACAAGCAGCTCCTCCTTCCAACACTGGGAAAACCTAGATATCTGAAGTTTAGAAAATATATACCTACTAATATATTATCCTACTAGTAATTTTAAAATGCAAGTAGTGCTATTAGCACTGCTGAATGCATCTTCTGTGCACTCCCTCTGGATTGTATGATGACTGTGTCCAAATACTTGTCCAGATATGAATATGCTTCTGGATTGGTTGAAAGCACAGGTAGCCATTGCATAACCTTATTGTAAGGTCAAACCTAGTAAATTACTACAAACCTATGGGAAAAGTCTCTATGGTTTAACACATGGGTGTCATTACTGGCTGCAACACTTCCACAAGTGTTTCATGTGTGTGATTCCTCTGAGTTGATTTACTTTACATAACAGTAATGTTTGTTTGTCAATTTCCAACAAAGCGTAAGCACTGAATAATGAGAAGTCAATGCAATCTATTGTATACATGTGTCTGTTATTGCTACGCTGACGTTCTTTCTGGCACGGGAGGGACTTGTTTGTAATAATCTTTTCAGATTTGCTTTTGAAGTTTGAGTACAAAAGTAATATCAGTAAACAGGACCAAAATGTTGGTAACTGTTATCAAGGCAGTTGGCAAGGGTTTGTAAGGAACATCTGTGCTGGTTTCTGTGAAGTGTGTTTGTTTTGTTGTTTTACATCTCAGAAGAACTTGTTGATGAGCAAAAAAAATGAGCATCTCTACATCCCGAGCTCTAAAACCCTATCACAACAATCCGAGCTCTTTGCACACAGTATACAGCTGTGTATACTCTGCAACACAGCAGCATAGATAGCCCAGACCCCATACTCATGTGGTTTTTTTTTTTTTCCAGCTTTGCATCCTTTTAACTTGGTAAGCTTTCGCCAGTGTTAGTTGCCAAGATCATGACATAGCACATTAACCACTATATAACATTAAAGAAACATTTGTTTGCACGTGAGCGTATTTGCTTTCATCCTTAAAGAAAATAAACAGCAGTTATAAGGTAAAAATAAGAAAAATGATGTTCAGTACTTTAATGACATCAAGCTTAATCCCAGCTTCCTGCTTCCTGTCTTTAAGCTAAACCCAACCCACTGGTCAGTGAAGATTTGCAAATGACAGTGATTCCTTTCTAGTTATTGAGGGCAAATGCATTTTTATGTGACATCTAATTTTATCAAAGATAAGAGAGTATAGGTGATACCTTTTATTGGCTAACGAAATAGATGGTAAA
>WMED01003991.1:0-15121 GCA_019650415.1 Pipa parva
TAGTTAACGTAAAACACCCAGAGAAGAGTTAACTGCCCTAGTTCCTAGTTAATGTAAAACCCCCAAGAAGAGTTAACTGCCCTAGTTAACCTAAAACACCCAGAGAAGAGTTAACTGCCCTAGTTAACCTAAAACACCCAGAGAAGAGTTAACTGCCCTAGTTCCTAGTTAACGTAAAACACCCAGAGAAGCATTAACGTTTACTTGTGGTTAAAGCCGTACAAGAGAGAGAGAGACCTAAATATTGACAAACGTTCATCACTGATTCTATATATAGGTCAAATTACAGAAAAAAAAGGCTAAATTATTTAACAAAAGCTATGCAGCACACAGATCCTCTGTAATGGACCAAGTTCATTCTTTACCAGAGAGGTTCTGAGCATCAGTATTTGCATAGAAGTAGAATTTTAAAAGGCTCTTAAACAGGGTAAAAGTACATGTCTGGATAGTGAGTGAAATGTGCATTTTATAGTGGGTTTCTAGGCAGAATGAGAGCTACAAAAGTGACTTTCTTTTCTCCCACAATTACTCCAAAGATTTTCATAAGCCGGAACGAAATTTCTCATTTAGTAATTCTAGAAGTGGCTCCTCTCTTTCCCAGAAGCTTAAAGTGCACCTGTCACCTCAAAACACTAATATTAATTTAGGTTGTACTAATGAAATAGACGTTTTGTAAATATATATGTATTAAATAATGTGCCTTTATACAGCGTTTCTCTCTGTCATCTTCCCTGTCAGCCTGACTTTTCTTTACTGGGTTGGGTGATGATGATTGACATAACTCCTCCTCCAATCAGATCCCTGCTAGAGCATGATGTAAGGGATCTGATTGGAGGAGCTATAATGTCAATCATCATTTAGCCCAGCCCACCCAACTCGGTAAAGAAAAGTCAGGCTGACGTAATATGACAGAGAGAGAAACGCTGTTTAAAAATGTTTTTTTTTATACATATATATATTTACAAAAACATTTATTTCATTAGTACAGTGATGCCCAACTTTTTTTGGCTTGGGGGTCACATAAAATTGTGACACGTGTGTCACGGGCCGTTTCAAAGTCGCGACTTTTAAAATTGCAACTGCGACAAATTTTAAAGTAACAGCTGTGACAATTTTCCATAGTAAAGTCATGACTGCGATAATATTCTCATTATAAAGACGCGACTGCAACTGCAGGCTGCGAATTCACACTTATATACAACATTTCGGATTTCAGAATTCGGGCCGCGGGCCGGATAGCATTGTGTTGCGGGCTGAATACGGCCCGCGGTCCATAGGTTGGGCATCACTGCATTAGTACAACCTAAATTAGTATTAGTTTTAAGGTGACAGCTGCACTTTAAACAGTTGTTAGAATTTGTAATTGAAGTGGTGGTCCCTTTAAGTGATAAACATCATTCTCCAATGTAAGAATGAGCTGTTTATATAGTAAGAGTAAGTTATACACCCAACCGAGAATGCAGAAAGAGGGCTTTATTTTTCATGCCCCCAATCTTTTGATGCTGATTAAAATAAGATGTATGAGGTTTGAGTGTGTTATACATTGGAGCGTTTGCATGGTGGGTATTGGTCTGGGGGCCATTTAGTTCCCGCAGTACCAGCAATGAATAATTTTTAGCAAAGCTTTTCCATATCTGTTTGTATAGACTTGTAATCACTTGGGAACTTCTCCTGGAAATCAGCCAGACTATTATGATCTCACGAGTGCATTAAAACAGGCGGCCATGATTAAGACGACTGCTTCGGGTTGTTTCCTTGACTTTACAGGATAAATCAATATGCTTCACAAATCCTCTGCTGAAACATTGTCCAGCTTCACAGGCTTGTGCAATTCAGGTTGTGCTTTAAAGGGGAACTATAGTCAGATTACATCTTTACATATGCAGTAATATACCATAGTGAGAAACGTTTCTCCCCAGCAGATGTTTCATGTGAAGCAGGATGAGTTATTACATAGCCCTGGAAAACTCCCACACCAGGAAATGTGTGTGACTTTTACCGTTTAGTTTTCCATGAAAAGGTACCCTCCCCTGGACATTTTTGTCCTATTTACTACTTTACACAGTGATGGCTAACCTTTTTGAGCTCCGCATGTCAAAATTCTGTTGCAGTCACGCCTTTATTACAGGAAATTTGTCATGGAAGTACAACAGTAAATTGTTACAGTTTTAACATGGGAAAGTTGTCACAGTGATGCTATGGCAAATTGATGCGGTTATTCTATGGGAAATTGTCATGGTCGCGGATTTGCTAAGGAATCACATGAGAGTGCAACACGAATGGCACCATGATGCGTGTCAGCAAAAACGTCTCAGCGTGCCATCACTGACTTAACTCCTGTGCACAAGTTATCTTTCTAAACCCCCAGCCTCTCTAATCTCCTGCATTCCCTGCCGTGCAGAAATGTAAACAAGCATGATTGATGAGGCCTAAAGCTCAGCACACTGCTTAACCAATAGCAGTTAGGCAGCTCTCATTAGAACTAATTGGGGAAACAAACTGCAAGTTTTATTTCTTCCCTGAATATTTTTTTTAACTATTTGTGTTAGCAATTGGATTAGTATAAAGGAGTTTTATATGTATGCGTGCAGTTATATCAGCGCTATAGTGCCCCTTTAATCTTCTAAGAATTCACAATATGTGGAGTTTTAAAATGATGTGTCCCAAAGTCTTTCATTTAATATTTGTTGTCATGTCCATAAAAGGGGAAGTTCACCCTTTTTATATATTTTTCCTTCTAAAACCGGTCCTGCTTCATTTAAAAGCTTTTATACTCCCCCGAAAGGCTCAGTTCAAGGTTCAAGGTTCAGTTATGAATTTACAGCGTATCTAAGATATAAGATAACTCCTACTTGTGTATGTGTGTGTATATACTGTGTATATATATATATATATATATTTTGTTTGTTTGTTTTTTTGTTTTTTCATTTTAAATACAGTACATATTACAGATGATGTCACAGGAAAGCTAATTTCAACCATGATGAATCCACTCAAAAATCTAAAGACTTGAGATTCGGACATAAACAAGAGCACTTAGAAACTAAATGCCATTTCTAGAAAGAATACAATATCCCTTTCTTCCCCTTCTGCACAATACTACACTTGGTGCTGAATCTTGAACTTTTTTGATGCCTACCGTTCTCCCCCCCCCCCCCCCCACCCCTTTTTTTTTTTTTAAATCTTTTTTTCTGAGCTGACAGATAATGTGCTCTGAACATCAACTGTTCCCCGCACAATTGTGGGGTTTATTCCACATAATGAGAACGCTGCTAGCGGCCAATTATAGAGAAGCGGGGAATAATTATAGGGAGGGTTTCAGATCCTAAAAAAAACGAACAATGTAGAATAGAGGGCATGGTTTGGGAGTGATGTAATCGTGGAAATAGCAATTACTCTAATCTAGGATTTTTGTAATTTTCGAGGTATTTGCAGCCAATGGAGCATGGAGATTGAATGTGAGAGTTGCAGCGCTGTCATTGCTGAGATACAGTTGCCATGTTAACCTACACAAATCCCTAAGTGATCAATGCTAAGAGACTGTTAATGTAACATTAAGGAAATAGTGGTTTTAACTTCTCATCTCTGCTGTAAACCTTTATAAACGCTAACAAAAGCGCCGTGGGGGGGGTGGGAGGGTGTTACTGGCTATGGCGATGTATTTGGCCCTGCCTGCACAATGACTCACCCTTTTCACAGAAGGGACGCATTTATCAAAGGCTAAAATTTTCCCCGTGTTAGGAAAAATAAATGTTTAAAATCTGGGAGGTAGTGAATGAAAAGACATGGTCTGTGGCTAGTGTGTTTCGAATGGAGGTTTATTTTTATTCTATAGCTGATTTGATATGGTACTTTAATAATTTTCTTTAAAGAATGTACTGTTCATCTTACACGTTCAAAAAAAACATACTTAATGTTTTATTCTTTTTTTGCAGTGTTGTGACTTACACTGCTCCAGATACTAGGAGTTTCTGGAACTTTGATTCTTGTTCCTCCCACCTCTTGAGCCCTGGACTCTAAGATAATTGTATATTGGATGGACAGTGCTCAGACTGCAACAATGTAACATTATTACTAGAACTTACTCCAAGGTGATATATTTTCCAGTGCATTGACGTGTACGGAGTACCTATTGGGCACTGGCTATTATGCCCATTTCATCCGCAACCACAATGCGACTGCAACCATTTAAGACATATTTTTATGTTCATAAAGATATCCAGACTCTAATGGAGGCTATACACTATCAGATATTCCACACCTAATTGAATCATTTTGTAATCTTAAGTGTAGACACTTTTAGCCATAAAGCAAAACAGGAGTGCTGTGGAAACAAAAATCTAAAACCAGGATGTGAGCAACAGGAGATGTACATTTCCCTATACAAGCAGGAAAAAGGGGCTTTTCTCGTTGTTGGTGAGAATGTCCATTTTATTTTAACACTAATCTGTGTTATGTATTATTTCATATAAGGCCAGAGTCAGACTAGAGAAAATGTTTGTGTATTTGTGCATCATATTAAAAAGAAAAAAAACGCATTGCAAAAGTACACCAGCATATTTTTGGGAAGCGCCTTCTTTACCAACATTAGGCAATTACATGTCACTTTTCTTCTTTGTGTGACTGCTATTGTTCAATTCCTATTGCTACTAATCCAGTCGCATTGTTTGTATTTGCAAAAACTCGACATGAAGCCTCCCGGCGCATGTTCCTCATTATGAAATGCAAGTGTGACATTGAATGCGTATCAGTCATTACTTTCAATATCTTTTTCACCTTGTTTTTTATCTCGATATGTTTTCTTTTAAAAGTGACAAGAACCTATAAACCAGTTTGATCCTACACTAAGGGGGTCATTTGTCGGGGGGGGGGAGTGAGTGGTGCACAGATGACAGGTTGAGACTGAGGTATGCTATATTTTTATTTTCTAAATCATTTCATCCTAAAATACAAGTTGCCTTGTATAAATTATAAGATGTTGCCATATCTTCTTATAACTTCTCAACAGCCAGTATAGGATGTTTGGTTTAAAGGAAAACTAAACCCTCTGAATTATGCATCAACTACTTTGTGTTTTAGATGTTGTGTTATATCCATGCTTTTAAGTGAAATAGTTTTTAAACATCGTAAACATTTTTATAAAAATCCCTTTTTAAGGCATTGCTGTAACATTTCCATGAGTTGCTCACCCGGCTTGACTTGTCTTTTTGAAGTTTTAGGCTGGGTTCACGCGAGCATATGATGCACAGCGCAACATACACTTATGTGAATAACAAAAAAGAAAAATACGCTCTGTACTTACCAGCGACAGTGTGAACGTTCCCTCGGCATTCACAGCATTTCCTGTGTGTCGCATTTTGGACACGGCATATATACGTTGGCCAAAATGCGACACACAGCGTCCCAGACACGGCGTGTCCGCATCATATGCTCGTGTGTCTGGAACTAGGTAAGTATCATCGGTTTCTATGAAGTCGTATTTTTTTAAAATTATTTTTACACAAGCATATGATGCACTGCGCATCATACGCTCGTGTGAACCCCAGCCTTAGCGCCCTAAAAAGGTTCTCACGGTGAGATAACAAATGGAAAGTGCACAGAAATCGTAAAACTCAGTTTTATTGGCTTGTTTCCAGCTTTTTGCACATTGCATTGATACAGAGAGACACCTCCATTCCACCCTCTCCCAACCCAGATGTCTAACACTTTCCTTAAAACAAGATTAAATCCAACTGTCGGGTCTCTCTTGCTTTGTCTTAAAGAAAACCGCTAATTTTATCCACAATAATTATGTAGAAATATTCAACAAAACCTTCTCCTCCTCCCAGGCAGCGGTATAATAGAATCCTCCTATTTCTCCTTGATTTACGCCAGCGTACAGTACGTATAATTGGCACCAGCAGCCCTGTACGGAAATAATAGGGCTGTTACTTGAGGCTGAGGACGAGCTTCTGTGACTTTCCTCGTGTATCTAATTCTGCTGTTTCTCCTCTGAAGGTTAGGGGAGAATGAAAACCACTTATTGTAAATGTTCTTTAACATTCAGAACCAAGAAATCCACATTATTAATTTGTAGAAATTTTTTACCCAATCCAAAGTTTTTGTAACATTTCAAGATTGTCACATTGTTGCGAATAAAAGCAAACTGTTTAGTGGTTAAGCAGATGTGATTATAGCATATTTAAAGATACAGAGCCTCGTTGAATATAGTGCGCATTCACCTTGCTACAGTTCGAGTCGCATCGCCAAAATAGTAGCAAATTCATTTCTCATTATTGACTAAGTGGAGAATATGCTTGCTGAACATGCAGATTGCTGTGATCGCTGTTTGATGCGTTGTGTGGCGTAGTCAGGCGGATAGAAGTAGGATGAGAAGTCATGCGGAGTGAGGCAAATTTGACAAGTGAAGGTCATTGACATCAGTCTCACCATATCCCACTAACTGTATTCTGTCAATATTCTATTTCTATGTCACCTTGTCCCTAGGCCATGTTGTCACTTAGTTGTAGTCACCATTGTCACTTTTGAGTGAAGTCTCCTTACACAACACTGGAGTCCTGCCAACATTCCCACAATTCACCAGTGTGATGTGGCGAAGTCAAACAGGTGAATTTGGAGCAGTTCCCCTAGTCACATTCACATCATCTCACCACTCCTCCGCTTAGTCAATAGTAGAAGTACCTGTGCACATGCAAAATGATGGGAAGAGCTTTGTTTGCATCTCGCGTAGTTGCCTGAATTGGTCGTGTATTCGTCATTTCGCTAAGTTTAGTCAATAAGTGAGCATAGGGACCTTTAGAATAGATGGAAATTCACAACCCTACGCGACTATCCAAACTTTAGTCAATGAGGCTCCTCTATCTTTGAATTTTAAATTCCTGATCTGAATTGCTTTTTCTATGCTTTGCCTCATCGGAGCCTTATTTTATCTGTTGAGACAATACCTGCTTTTTTCTATTATTTTCTATGGAATTTTTTTTTTTTTTAATGCACATTTGTAAAGAGCTCCAGATAAGATGTCTGCAACCAGCATTACTGGTCCTTTTATATTAGACCTTTATACTTTTTTATTAAATAACAGCCCAGAGATGCGGCATATCCTATGGGTGATTCTGGTGATTACAATCATTCCAGCATTGTTTGTGTATGTGGCCACAAAATTCATCTGCAAATAGAAGAGGTCTTTAGGGTATAATTATCAAAGTGCGAATTTGATGGTAGACGTGAATTACATCACTTTGGGTTGCTAAGTTCCGACAGACGCAAATTCGCTACTCCTTATTCACTAAACAGTGCATTCCCTTGAAGAAGAAGCTAACAGTGCTGGATGCTATTTCATGAGCAGTCAGGCATAGTCAGTCAACCAGTACCGAATTCGGTAGTGATGTGAATTCAACTTTACTAGCCCTAACCAACTGATGTCATCTTCTTTTAAGTGAGTAGTCACTTTATGCCACACCAGAGCCTTACTATCAACCCCCTATTTCACCACTTTGATATTGCAAAGTCAACAAGCCGAATTCGGAGCTGTACGTCTTTCTGAATTTTCCACTTTGACGCATTCTCGCGCTTGGCAAAGTATATACAAAGAACACTATATATCTGTGACGTCATAATCTTTCGAAGGTAAGTATTTGCCACATTGTAGAGTTTGATGAATAAGTGGAGATAGAGAAGTGGTGAATGGACGCAAATTTGGATCTGTACGTGACTGTTTGGACTTTAATAAATAAGCCCCCTCAAAGTTTTGTCACAGTGTGGACGTCCCACCTATAAATATCGACTCTTTAAACATTCCTTGTCTTTAAGACAGATTTGCACAGTCTGTCCTTCGAAACGTAAAACAAAAATGACTTTACTCACACTGAGGAAACTTCAGCGCCAAGAGAAAAATGAGTTTACCATTAGTCGTACTAAAATAAATGTTATGGGAAACTCCTGACCTCCTTTTACGTATTGTTCAAACTACTGGTAATGTGCTTAATGGATCAAAACATTCCCAGTATGATTAGATCAGGGATCTTTTTTTATTTAGAAAAAAATATATATATAATGTTGATTTATGTTTAAAAAAAAAAAGACAAATTACCTAATAACAACGAGAAAAAAATGATAAAATAAATGAAAGATATGTGGTTTTACTAATAATTAAAAAATGTCATTTTATTCATAAATATATAATATTCTGTTATAAACAGAAGTATTCCCACTGTGAATTCTGTTACTAGTAATGGTTGTGGCTCTATCAAATAGCATTTAGATTAGAATTTAGATTTAGAATTTGCTGCATATAGTGTCAGAAATGGATCATAACACTTGCGTGGAACCAGTCTAAAACAGTGTCTTCCGTTACGTGATGAAAATTACTGGTTGTAAACACAAAAAAAAAATGTTTATCTTCATGATATTAATTATTATTAATAATAGCAGTAGAACATTTTGTCGTTGCTAACGGAATATTTTTATCTGCTTCTACTTTACTAACACAGCAGTGCCATCTCACTTTATGGCTGAGATACAGGCTATATGACAGAAAGATTTACATACTAGACTAAACACTGGCGGTGGCCTTATAGAAATAAAGTAGGTTTATTAAAAAAAATGATAGATTTACAGATATTAATATCCTTTTAATGAGAGAACACATATCCAGCTGATTAAACAGCCATAAAACACTGTTCTACAACATAACGAATATGTGTTTGTATGTATGTAATATATTTGTTTTTTGTTTTTTTTCAATCTGGTTTTTCCAAGGATAGATGGAGTTTAGTGGGCCACCATGACAAAACATGTTGTAACCTTTTCATATACAGTTTATTTTAAGATTGTGGGGGTTATTCTCTAAAGTCCGAATTTTAGCGTAAAGGTGTGAATTCGCCATTGTGCAATTTTGTTGCAGCCGCAACTTTAAAATTTGTCACAGTCCCGACTTTACAATGGAAGAATTGTTGTAGTTGTGTATTTGCTATGGGAATCTACTGTTTGAGAATTCGACAGTCTAATTCAGACTTTACAGAATAACCCCCTATAAATTCTCTATTTCAATAACCATTCAACTGCCCATGCCATAGTTTAATAATGTTACCCTCCTAATCTACTTCCTTTAGATTTTTATTTTTTTTTACAGAGTTTGGGTCATAAGAAAATCAAGTGAAAAGCAGTGCGGTGGCTCAGCGGTTAGCACTGCTGCCTCGCAGCACTGAGGTCTTGTGTTCAATTCCACCCTGGACTTCATCTGCATGGAGTTTGTATGTTCTCCCCGCACTTGCATGGGTTTCCTCCGGGCACTCTGGTTTCCTCCCACAATCCAAAAACATACGTGTGTGTGTGACAAAATAGGGGAACTAGATTGTAAGCTCCATTGGGCAGGGACTGAAGTGAATGATGAATCTCTGTATACGCGGCGTAAAATTGTAGCGCTATATAAGAATGAATAAAAAATAATAATAAAGTTCAATTCATTTTATGTACAAACTGTAGCCAGTTTAGGTGTTTCAACCTCCTATTGCAATTAAATGAGGTCATTTATTTTCACTTGTAACACACACATACACATATAACAATTCTATAATAAGAAAAATGGCTCTTTAGATCAGTGTATAATGTGGATGCAATGTCAATTAATCTTTTATACAAGCCAAGAATGACTCTGCAACAGTAATATCATTACAAAATCACTTTAATGAACTGATCCCATGTCAGGAACAAATGATATAAATCATCCACCTTTTTCTCTTTGCAAGGGGTAAGGAAAGGGGTTGTAGTGTGCTGAGAGTCTCTAGTAAAGCATAGCACTTCATTTATTCCTGCAGTGCTGTGTTGTCTATAGGATTATTCAGCTTCACTATTAAGTCAGAAGCCTGGGATGATGAAACCTTTCCCCATCGATAGCCAACAGCGCTAGCATTCAGGACTCTGCGTGCTTTTTATAATTCGCTCAGAGAAGGTTTCTAGCTAATTAAATATTGATGCCTTGGAAAAATCTAAATGCGCACGTCTGGTTAGGGTTGTGTGAAACTTCAAAGTCTGTCTACCGCCGTCTAATGCCTGCCCTTTTTTTTCCTGTAATTATTTTTAAAGTCCTCCGCGCCAGAAATCAATATAGATATTGGATGCATCCTCTCTGTGCAGCTGCCAAACCTAGTTCATAAGCCACTGGCAAGAACGATAACCATTTAAAGGGAAAGTAAAGTTGTAACGCTGTTGCATTAGTTCATTATAGCGCTGTCTTACTGCCTTCTTTCTTAATAATGCCTGCTCCATTCTTGTAGACAATTAGCATTGCATAAACTGTGCAAGGTACACTTTACAAAGTAGAATTTTTTTTTTTTTCCCCTCTTCTGCTATTGCTATGAATATTCTGCAAAATCAGTAAGCCTAAACCTGTCATTTTTAACATATGTTGTGCTTAATACTAGGCGGCCACTAAAAAAAAAAAGTACTTTCTTTTTTCAGCTTTAGCGTCCCTTTGAAACTTATCCTTTAATATAAACTTGTCCTTTAATATAACACCCATCTGAAGGTTACTTCTTTATGTCACTGACGGGCTGGCTCATCTCTGTGTCGACGCAGCCCATTTTATCTCTGTATATTTGTTGTGGTTCAAGCTGTATAAATTCAAATATACATAGAAGGATGTCTGTTTATTCTGTATGCGTGTGCATGTGTGTATATATCCCTACAGTAAGCACACTGGGAAATGTTAGTTATGTTGTCATATAGGCAGATGTGTCTGTATAATATATGACTTCAAGCAGCTGCTTCATCTACTGTAACTTCAAGAATCAAATAATGAGTGTGATGAGACTGAAAAAGTATTATGTTAGTACGATTTATCTTTCCGCATAATATATATATTTCACCCCCAGGGGCATTCACCCCTTCTGCCTGTAAAAACTAGTCAGAGTCCAGGAGGTGAATAAGACATTTTCTTTTCTGAGTAATAAATTCTTCTAGGAAAATGTAAATACTTGTTTTTTACACTGTGTATCTGTGGGAGGTATGCAGAGATATCCATTGTATATAAACGAGATGTTACATATTCTCTGTGTAGGCTATGAAAAGTTGTTATTCTAAAGGTCCTGCATGTGGATCTGTACCCAGGACTTTTAACCTGCCCCTGTGGTCAAATGAATGTAGGGGGCCAGTATTTAAGGGGTTAATGTAATGACAAATCAAGTTAATGCAATGTTAGTGTTCGAAGGGGTAAAAGTGGGTAATTACAGGGCATGTGTAAAGTGGTTTAAATGTAGTGCTGGCATAAAGAGGGTTAAATGGTATGTATATGGATTAGGGGTGTGCGAGATATATCGTCTAAGATAATATTGTAATCGGCGCATTATCAATATGCAAGCTGTCATTATCGAACGGCTCCACGCCTTTAGAATAGGCTGCTGCAGAGACTTCCGGGAGGCGGCCTATCAGAGTGGCCGCACTTTTAACGAGCTCTGTAACAAAGCTGAGACCCAACTATACACATACATAAATAGAGGCCGCATGTCAGGCCTAACAGCCACCGACACACACAGCACCAAACAAAAATGCCAGAACCAGACAAACCAAGGATTAACCCAAACACAGCCAATCCAATTTTTTCACTAAATTGAAATATAAGACTTAACACATTTTTTAAATAATGCAAAATATCGTTTATTATCGTTATCCACGAAATTACAGAAAATATCGAGATATCATTTTTCAGCAATATCGCACACCCCTAATATGGATATATTGTTTAATAAATCAATTAATTAACCCTGTGTGGGCCACGCTGGTGCAACATGCTACGTTTAACACATTATGATGCTGCCCATAGCGTTTTTGTATTTTATTCACAGTGTTTCCCACAAGTGTGTCCATTTTACTTAAAGGGGAACTATAGTCAAATTACATCTTTACATATGCAGTACTATACCTTAGTGAGAAGCGTTTCTCCCCAGTAGTTGTTTCATCTGAAGCAGAATGATTGAGTAGGCAGCACTGATAAACTCCTGCACCAGGAAATCTGTGTGTGTGACATGTACTGGCCAGTTTTCTATGAAAAAGCATCTTCCCCCGGACATTTTTGCCCTACTTACTACTTAGTACACGTGCACAAGTCAGCTTTCCCTCTGTAATCTCCTGTAAACCAGCTTAATTTATGCGGTCAAAAAGTCAACACGCTGCTTAACCAATAGCAGTCAGGCAGGTTTTTCTTCTCATGTTGCCTGACTTGTAGAACAGAAAGAGGAGGGGGAGTGGAGATAGAGGAAAATGGCAGCTCTCAGGAAAACTAATTAATAGAAACAAACTGCAAGTGTTATTTCTTCCCTAAACCTTTTTTTAACTATTTGTGTCAGCAATTGGCTTAGTATAAAGGAGTTTTATATGTATATGTGCAGTTATATCAGTACTATAGTGCCCCTTTAAATTCCGACAGTCATCTTCTCTTTACAATGTCACCGTTGAAGTCACTAATAACAATCTCTGGCGCACAGCCAATCAAAAAACAGTAGGTGCTGTTCACCCCCCTGGAGAGTTGGGAGATAAGGTTGTATTTAAATTATTTGGAGGAATGTGCATTTATTTGCTTCAGCAGTATTTGTAATTAGCAGAAAACAAGCAGGTAACTAGTTTGTTTTTTTTTCCCCAATTTTTAGTATTTCCCTGTTAGGCCAGGATATTTGGAGGATACGTTCTGCTATGGGAATCCATTAAAGAACTGCATTCATTGGAGGGCGTTTTAATAAACAAAAGGGGTAGGACGCAGTTATTTTGTGGTTTAGTAAGAAGTATGCAGCAGGTATGGAGACGTTTAAGGTGTTTGGGTATTTTCTAGTAAGTTTTATAGCTAATGACTCCCATGATGTCATAATTACACAACAAACCCTATGATGCAAAATCTAGAAAGTTGTGGCAAGAAAATTTCCTTCCCAAGTAATCACAGCAGAACCGCATCACTTTGCGTCCCTCAAGATTTTGCAGCAATACCAATAATGTCTGCCCCCAAGTGTGCGTTACTAACAGCGGCTGTTTTTGTGAAATTAAAATGCCTCATTTTAGTATTGACTGTTCCGCTTGCTTTGCTGTCAATATCTATTAAACCAGGACTTGTATTAATGAGCCCTATTGTACAGCTTCCTATACCGTGCATATAATGCCTGTATAATTCCTATTAACAAGGCACTAAGTAACTGCTCTATAAATCATTTATTTGTTCTTTGTTAATCTGACACTTGACATTCCCAAATTTACTCTTGGCTTTCCTGATGGAAACAAAATATATATATTTTTATATAACGCATTGACATTTTGGTTTAGCTTGAGTTATTGCTAGTATAAACCTGTCAAGAGCTATATTTTGTTTAAGTGTTAATTGGATTATTTGCAAATAATATTTTTTCTATGTTATCTTTTGATACAATAAAATCTTTTGATACATTTACCCCCTCCCCCCCATGTATCAAACAAAGGTTTAGGGGGTTATTCACTAAGGGGCAAAATCAACTGTTGAATTCGCAAACAGCAGATTCCCATAGCAAATCTGCTACAATTTAACCACTGTAAAGTCGCAACAATTTTCCCATAATAAAGTCTCAACAATTTTCCCATAATAAAGTCGCAACTGCGACAATATTCTCATTATAAAGACGCGACTGTGACAGTAGCAGCCTATTGCGACTGTCTTTATCTGACGAATTCATACCTATACGCAACAATTCAGACTTTAGAGAATAACCCCCTTAATATTTCGGGAAAGTTAATTCAACGCTTCCCAATCTTCATACATATATTGAAGATATGCAGCGCTTGGGTTCTGGGTTCAATTCCACCCTGGACTTTATCTGCATGAAGTTTGTATGTTCTCCCCGTACTTGCGTGGGTTTCCGCTGGGCACTCCGGTTTCCTCCCACAATCCAAAAAAACATACATCAGTGCGTGTGAATAAATAGGGAAACTAGATTGTAAGCTCCACGGAGCGGGGACTGAAGTGAATGACTAATCTCTGTAAAGCTTTGCGTAAGATAGTAGTGCTATATAAAAAATGAATTAATACAAAATTCAGATGCCGACTGGTGCCGTTGGCCTCTTCGCTATTGTAATCCTCTGTTAGAGAACAAGTAGAGAATTCGCGACTACCTTAGAGTAGCAATCCGAACTGATGAGAATTCACTTTGACAATCGCATTCTCACTTTAATGAATAAGCCCCCAAACCTTTTACATTTTTTATGACAGATTTTGAGAAATGGTATAAAAATGTTATTTTTTATTTTTAGTGATTTATTACCCAAATTAAAAAATATTGGGACTCTGGCTCCTGCTTTTACATATTCGCCAACTAGATAATTAAGTGCGCAATTTTACAGTTTAATTTGGCAAATAAAATCACTTGGAATGAAATTGCTAGGCGTTCTCACGAAGGACGTAGGTGCGATAAAAGATTTAAATATTCTGCGTTTGTGATTATTTCATGAAGGGCTCAGGGCAATATTAATAAATATGTAAAATCATTTTCAATTTAAAAAAAGTAAAATTTGTTGAAGGCTTAAATAAATGAATGTCCTTCAACTGTTTTACTAATCTGCCAGCAGTGTTACTAATCTACGTTGCATTTCCACGCCGGCTGTGGTTGTTAGGGGGTATTACATTCTGATTGCATTAGCGTGACACAGTATTCGGCAGATCTCATTAGTAATAACGCAGATAAGTGTAGTACTGAATAATTGGATATCATTTCCCCTGAGAGTGAATCCGTGTGTAATGGTATATTCCCTTCTCTCTTGTTTAATCTGTTTTTTCTTTGCTGTTTGTCTTGTAGGTGATTGCAGCATTGTCCAAGATATCCTATCACAATATCGCCCAAGTTAAGGGGATCCGGTGAGGATTTTTTCATTTTATCATTCTTTTAATCACTGCTTCGATGCTTTGTATAAATACTGAACTAATTAGTTAAAATAAGAAAAAATAAATAAATTCAGTCCACAAAATGGATTCTGCTGGTTAATCCAGAACCAGTCCTGCATGGTAGGATCTCCTATATGGAGAATTGTCATAAATAATATTTGTATGTTTCCTGTAGGGACATAATTACATGTAAGTAGCAGCTATAGACCTCTGTGTGGCCACGCACGTTGTCGC
>WMED01003992.1:0-21321 GCA_019650415.1 Pipa parva
TCAGTCTTGGCACAATGCTTGGTTGTCCCATTGCATCATAGGTCAAGCTATTTGGTGCTCCTCTTTCTCTTGTAGATTTTCTGATAATATTACTAAATTATAATTATAGCATCTGTTTAATTTTGGGGGGTGTCCATTTCTCTTTGTATATCCCACACTAACAACTCTAGATTTCTTAAATAGAGTGTTCAGATTTGTAATTATGAATGTTTTATTTACTTATGGTATTTATACAGTGCTTTCCAGAGATTAGTCTTTTGCATACATTTCTGCCCCTATGGAGCTTACACTCTAGTTTCAGTAAAAATCATGCACATTGACCAGGAGAAATTTGGTCAAACTCAGATGAAAATAGTAGTATGTTTTTGGGTTCTGGAAGAAACTCAGAGTGCCTGGAGGAAGCAGAACATATGCACTTCATGCAGATGATAGGTGGATGGGTAGCCACTAAACCACTGTTCCACCATTGTCTGTCCTCTTTTTTATATGTGTATTCATGCATCTAGGGCTGGACATATAGCTTGTATGGCCGCATAGGGGCCCTCTGGGGATCAAAAAAGATACTGCCATCCCATTAAATTAATAGGGTAGGGATTGACACTAAGGCTAGGTTCACGTTGGCGTTTTTCATAAAAACGAAAAAAGCTCGCTGTGTAAACCTATGGACTTGCCTTGTTCCAGCCATACTAGCATATGATGTGTATACGCTGTGTTCTGACGTTTTTTGTCTGGTGTATATACGCCATGCACAAAATGCGGCTAGATAGGAGGAGCTTTGAACGCTGAAGCGTTCACACTGCATCGGGTAAGTACAATAGGAAAGTGCAAATAGAATATAGGCTGGCCTGAATTTTTCTGCTTATTTTCGGGAGGCATTTTCCTCAAATACGCTAGAACAATAATGCAATAATGCTAGTGTGAACCAGCCCTTAAACTACAATAATTGTAGGATGTATATGTGTTTATATCTGGTAAATAAGAGAAAAAATCTGCTGTTTGCTCTTTACACTTTGTAGACTGTAACTGCCACTGCATGCATCCAAAGATTATAGTTAGGTATAGCTGCACAAAAGACTTAATTATATATTTATTGAAGCTCTAAATTTTGCTTTGCATTGAGCCAGGAAACCTATGTGCTCTTACTGTCGTGTCCCCTGATAAAATCTTTGTATAAACAGAAAGAAAGATAAAAAAACTCAACTTTTCATCTTAAAATCTCCAAAAACAGGTCGATAAGGAGACAAATACCGAAGAAGCAATTCAAGAAAATCTCTCTGTCCGACCAAAAGACAGAAATAATCTTGGATCTAGGCAACGTCCCTTTGTGCGAAACAGCATGATTGTCCGCTCGCAGACCTTTTCTCCCGGGGAGAAGAACCAGTACATATGCAGGGTAAGAATTAGGTACTGTTTTTTATTTGCCTTTCATTTATTTATCTTGAACCTGTTCCTGTGTGCTGTACAGTATGGAAAAAAAGTACCCAGATCAGGACTTAAAATTCTATAAATACAGAAGGATCAGAGTGATGTGATTTATCTACAAGTAGCTGTTTTCCTATGATCTTGAAGAAAATAATGCCCTTATTCTTTCTGCGTTAGAACGATCTGTAGGGTGGATATTTGCTAGGTCTGTCTTGCGCAGCATATGATTGTACCAAAGAGCCTCTGCGGGTTTCTGAACTGTATTTGTTGCTGGTTACAGTAAAAATGCAGTGTGACATCAGCACCACATGAACTCAGAACATACAAATCTGACCTCTCCTTGATTTAGCCCTTGTCATTTCATGGGTTTACAGCTGGTTCTTTACAAATTATTTGATGATTATCTTGACATGTCTGTTATACCTGTTGGAATCTCCATTTTAATGAAATAGTTTTGATTAATTTCGAAGTCCCCACATAAGAAAACATGGAGTAATTTACACCTTGTGACCAACAACCCAAAAAAGAGAAAATACACTCAGATTGGCATGGCACCTGCATTTATGAAGTTTATTTCTGCGTATTTGTATTTCTCTTTTTACAAAGTTGGCTATAGTTTATAGTCATATTATTCATTTGCAGACACCCTCCTAGTGCTATTGCTTTTATTGAAACTGGAAAATTATATGTATGCCATGAATTGACCTTAAAGGGCAGACATGGCAAAAAACAATGTATCTTGAAGATAAAATGTAACACTGAATTTTTGGAAGTACAGATTAAAGGTACAGCAGACAGAAATGTATATGACCACATTTTTGTGTTTTTAAAATCTGTGCTTAATGTATGCTTAGAGACAACAGATAGGAATTCTTCTGTTCCACAGTTTGGCATCCTAAAATGGTGCATATATCAAATGTTCAGTAAATAATTGTAGGGGATTAGGCTATTTTCTCATCAAAATGCTTTGCGCTTATCAGAGAAGCAGTCATGACAAGCTTTTTCTTTTGAAATGAGACCACTTTGAATAAAATTTCAGTCAGTCAGTAGCTGTGAGCTTCAGCCTAGATTCATTCCATTACAATGCCTGGCATTTACCCATACCCTCTTCAGTAGCATCCATTGTGCACACTACACATTAAAATACAATAATTTCCTGAAAGAATCTAAATCGCCAAACGAATGGTATATATATCAAATATCTGTGGATATCCTGCATTTATTTAGGGAACAATCATACTGACAGTGTCCTCCCACCCCACATCACAAAGGGAGGGAGATTGCTGTGTTCCTGTGGGACATCACTTTCACAGGCTGAACACAATATCTTAAACATGCAAATAAGGGTATTGAGAGGACACTTTACTAGCACACAAGAAAGAAAAACATTTGAACTTAAAATGATCACATTTTTTGACTTAAAGAACTATGGACTGAATAATGCCATTGGTTCTCTTAGACATTATCAGTAAGAACAAAGTTGTATTTTTCTATTAATTGTCTTCCTTCCCCCCCCCCCCCCCCATTCTACCCCTCAGTACCCCACTGTGCTCCCTCCCCTCTAGACTGTCCTTTACCGCCTCTACCCTCTATCCACTGTAATTTACTACTTTTACACTTGCCCTTTTAGCGGTCTACTTTGTCTCTCACTGCCTCTCAGATTTTTAATTTGTTACAAACTGTGTGTCCTAGTACTGCTTTGACCTGAGGAAGAGAAAATATCTCTCAAAAGCTTGTCTTATACAATGAACTGTTTAGTCTAAATAAAGTATCATATAATACTACAGTACTCCTCTTTCTTACTCCCACCCCACCATCATCAGTTCGCTGGATGCAACAGTCAAAGATTGTCAATCACGTGTTCTTCTTGTAAATGGCCCCAGTATGTCTTTATAGCTTACATTAAAGCCTGAATCACAGCCAAAAGAGGCATAATCTACATCTGTGTAGGCTACACCTGTCCTGCCTTGCTGCAATAACTGTTGAACTACTTCTCAATGCTTGCAGACCCAATCTAAACAGCTGGGTTTTTTTCTGCAAGTCTTAATACAAATTATTTTTTCACTATAACCTATAATAATTACAATGGTAGTTGTTTATATACCTGTAAAAGCAAACACCACAATAATTTGCTGTAGCTTAATCTATCTTACTCTGGTGTTTAGGATTCATTAAATTATAAACATAATATTCTTGTCCTCCCCTGCTCCTGTTTCTGGGACAGTCTGTGACTGTAAGATTGCTTCATCCCACCAGCTGTAATTATAGTTTTATCCCTAAATTGCACTGATTGGCTTTCTCATACAACACTGCTGGAATACTTTCCTCTATATATCATCATTCCCCATCCTATTTTAGATTGTAAGCTCTAATGAACAGTGCCTTCCACCTTAATGCCTTGTGGTCTGTTACTGTATTATAATAATGTACATACTATTGTATAGCACTACATAATATGATTGTGGTATTAATAAAGTCTTATAAATAGTAATTACAAATTTAGAATTAATTAATTTTTAGAAGTATGTCCAGGTCTGTAAAGTCACTGAATAAACAGGTAGAGCTTAAGATATAGTTTGGTTTAAAGCAGTGATGGCTAACCAATGACATGCATGTCACCACTGACACGCCAGGACCTTTTGGCTGACACGCATCTGGTTCGCTGTCATTGGGATAGCTCCCCTGCCTCCTGATACTGTCACCCTCTGCTTGTTGCTCCGGCTTTACGAACTGAGGTAAGACAGCGCCGATTGTATTCCGCACTCAGTATTAGATTGCGCCGCCTCTGGATGCTGTCACCCTCTGCTTGCTGCTCTGGCTTCACTACCTGACAACATCAGCATCCAGAGGCAGGGCTACACCGCCATCTTACCTCCGTGAGTGGAGTGTCTGCAGCAAGCAGAGCAGACAGTCCAAAGAAACTATAGTGTAGCGCCCAGATAAAAAATGTACAATGTATATATGAGCAATGCCTTCAAAACTCAATAGTACAATAACACATGAAAAAGTCAATTAGTTGTACAATGGTAAAAATAGTCAATGTAGATAAAAATGAAGGACCAATACAAAACCTTGAATCACAGTCCTGCAAGCATTCCACCTGAATACTCTTCCTTGTATCCAAAAAGTAGAAACAATGTGAAGAAACTCCGCTCTTGGAGCGATGTTTGTGGATGCGCTGGTGGGAAATATTAAATGGAAAAAACCAGGGAAAGCCCTAGTGTGATAACGTTGGGACAATTCACAAATGTGAACCAAGGTGCACGATGTATATCCAGTAATATACAATTACCAGTGTTCAGTGTGACAGTTAGTACAGTGCCTATGACACAATATTAAGATGGTGAAAACAGACACAATGCTTTCTAAAGTGCTGATTATCCGCTAATCCGTGCTGTAGTGTGCAGGTAATCCCCTTTTGGGGATGTACTCACCAGATGGATGTGCTGTTCAATGCTTCAAAGTATGATGGAGGTATTCCTCATAAGTACCGAATCAATAAAGGATCCCCTTTTACCACCTTGTGTGGCTGTGCCTCACCGATGTGTTACATAAGAAAGGCTCAATCACCAGTGGAAAATATGGATAACCTTTAATATATATTGACACAAACACCATAAATGAGCAATGTAGTGTCGTTAAAATAATGAACACTATGTGTTCCAAAGTCCAAAAGTACCAGTCTCAACGCGTTTCGCTGTCCGAATTCAACAGCTTCCTCAGGAGAATATGTATGAAGACTCTTCTTTGTTCCACTTTATATACCGGCATTGCCGCTTAGAAAAAACCGCGATGTTACGATGACGTCACGGCGTCGGGCGTCACGGCGTTCGCAACGTCTGACGTTTTACTGATGTCACCTGTGGGCGTACCGTATGGATGGAACTCAAGGAAGTCATTATGCGTTCCATTCAATGTTTATACGTTGCCACAGGCTGACTGTTGAAGCTCCTCCCAAATGGGAGTGAACATAGACCGGCAATCATTGTAAACCTAGGAAGAATGCCTCCGAGTAATACTATTGATAAACGGGACTAAGGTACATCTGAATTACATATACATAATAAAACATGTACATATAGAACAAAAATGTGTAAAAACATAAATAGGTGCCTCCGAGTAATACAATTGATGAATTGGACTGATGTACTTCAATATTACATATAAATAGTAAAACCAGTGTGTAAAAACATAAATAATTGCTGAAAAAGCCATGTTGATAACATCTTAGTCCAAATATGAAAATCACTAACATTGATTAAATAATAAAAAGTACAGAATATATAAAATATATAAAACTAATTCTCTTCTGCACTATAGGGACAAAGACACTCAGATTTTAATACCATGAACATTTGATCATGGATGAAAGTTCAGAGATTTTCACCTCCTATGGATATGCTCATAGTCATATTTTGTCAGCACTCAAAAGTTAGGCAAACTCTCTTTTTAAGAGCGGCACAAACGCTGCCATCTAACCTCCTTTAGTAAAATGTCCAATGAAATTCAGCAACAAAAAAGTCACTAAGCAGGTAAGGTAAAGAATTATTTGTTTTTGCTTTATTAATAAATACATTACATCTATTAAAATTATAAATTATAATTGTTATTAGAGATACAAATATCAAAAAATTATAGATTTTTCTCAAAGTAACATACCATCCGAGTTATGCTTGGGTTTTTTGTTTTGTTTTTTAATTTTGACACCGAGCTCAAAAGGTTAGCCATCACTGGTTTAAAGGATAGTAACATCTAACAATGAAAATATTACATAAAAATATAAGAAGAATGGGACATTCAGTTGGTGACACAACAATGTGCCATGTGTTACTAGCGGTGTGACATTAAGCTGGTCACATACACATTTATTGGTTACAACAACAAACATTCAGGGGGGAATTCACCATTCAGCGAAGTAAGCTCCGAATCCTTCGGCTCACTTCGCACATGCTGTTATGCGCTCGCTGATGTCCTGCACGCGGACATCAGCGAGCACTTTAAAGGGATTCCCGTCTCGGCGAGAACAAAAGAGTTGCCTCGCCGAGACGGAAATCCCTTTAAAGCGCTTGCTGATGTCCGTGTGCAGGACATCAGCGAGCGCATAACACCATTTGCGAAGTGAGCCGAAGGATTCGGAGCTCACTTCACTGAATGGTGAATTCCCCCCTCAGGATATTTATTGATCTATTGCTTAAAACATGCTATACTCAGAATACATATAGATTATAAAGCAATGCTTAAACATTTTCCATTCAATATTAAGAGAGGAGATAAAAATCTTAATGGGTTCACAATTAATTTAGCATCTGATTAAATCGATCATGGTCTCTCACTTTTAATAGAGGATTTTTGGATGATTTATTCAAAAACTCTTAATTTGAGGATTGTTTTCAATATTCGTAAGGCTGGCCTTAGTGTGCAGTTTCCAAAAATTGGATTCTGTCCTAGAAAATAGCAGTATTTTATCTCTACATACATTTATTTTTTGTGTAGTTGGTGTGTAAGACTTAAGTCATTAATATGCTTTACAATAACTGGTCCTTTAAAATCCTGAGCTTCATAGAACACCAAAACAAATCAGTATTTGATTTCATTAGTTAGTCAACAGTCATGGCTCTTTGTAGTTAAAATAAATAAACTGTGTAGTCCATTATTTAGACAAATGATATTTTCTATAAATGATCATCTGAAATACCAAGGGATCGAAGTTTAGTTGAAAGGTTGCTGTCTTTAAGCGTCTCACATTTTAAGTTGGTTGATTATTCTCCTCTGATGTTCATTAAAACCGTATCATTCCCTTATGGAGACCACAGTTTGCAACCTCTGCAGTTTTGCTAATGATGCCTAAGGCTGTTTTCTTTTAGTTGTAATTTTCATAACAGCCTGATTTGGTACATTGCGTTTTAGAGCATTGTTACAGCATGGATTCAGTATCTCTCCTGCTATCAATGAAAGCTTAATCTAGCACTTTCAGCAACCTATACTAGGGAGCATAAGGTTTAATGACTAGCATCCCATTGCTATAGTGTGTTGATATGATATCATGTTTTTATTTATTTATTTATTTTTTCTAAGAATTAATTGCAACCACCTTTCCTTAATTATTGTTGCTTATGATTCACTGTAATATTGTCTTCCCAGTTAAATCGAAGTGACAGTGACAGCTCGACTCTCGCCAAAAAGTCTCCATTTGTAAGGAATGCCAACGAGAGGAGAAGTTTGAGAGTGAAGCGGGTATGCGAACAAAGCCTCTTTTGATTACCAGTTTTTCGTTTGTTTTAGTGTTTGTTTATGCAATATAGTTCCTTAGATTTCTAAAGATAAAACAAATGTAAATGCACGTGTTTATTTGACACACAGATGTCTCTTTTCTGTCTACAGTAAGGGACTTTTTTCTTGCCTTTCTGGAAGCTGCTTTATTCAAATGTTATACCATTTCAAATTTCATATCTAAATAGCTTGTGGCACTCTTCCATTTTTGTCTATAGACAATGAATTAGATGTGATTAAACTGGTGAAAAGTGATACCTCCACTGGTGAAAAAGTAAAATCTGTTCTGTAAACTTTAGAACCAGACAGTTCCCAGAAATTGTTGATCCTTTATTTTAATTTACAGGAACAGCCATGTAGCACATTGGTTTTCATTTTGTTTAGAAGAAGAAATGTGGATTCTGCCCATGTTAATATTTTATTTATAAACTTAGTACATTTGAATATCTGCCTAAATTGTCAGAAATGGTTATTTTTGATGTTAAGTATTTTCTTTTGATTAGCCTATCTGCCAGCCCATCACCAGAAGAACCATGCACGAATGTCGTGAGCGAACCTCTTTGGATTTGGAGCTGGATCTCCAAGCATCACGAACAAGGCAGAGCCGGCTTAATGATGAACTTCAGTCCCTGAGAGACCTGAAGCAAAGGCTGGAAGAGATGAAAGCAAAAGGAGAGACAGAATTGCCGCCATATGTGCTAGAAGATGACAGATTCCAAAGGATTTTTAAACAAGCTGAAAAACAGGTATGGAAAAAAAATAGTATGTCTATAATTATAATGCTCCATTCTTTAAATTATAATAAAAGTTACTGAAGAATTTTGTGAATTAGTTCCTTTATACAGGTCACAGGATTCTAAGGTAGCATCTGAGATACTTCAGAATTTGCAGTAGTTCTCTGTTTTAAGTTAGTCTGCCAGCCTGGAGATTTGTGCCATGCTTAAATGCAAGTTACAGTAATGACAGTAAATTTAGAATGTTCAGTCTCTAATTTGACAGCTTTCACTGAACTACAACTAAAATCACCTATGTACAGCCTTAAATTGAGTTGCTTTTTCTCCTCATAGTACAGGATTGGTATCACAATGTTGACTTCAGCTTTTAGATTTATGGCAGCTGCAGTTCAATAAACTTCATTGTCTTAATCCTTTTATATCATTGTTCATTTCAGTACATACAACTGTGGCACTAAGTTATCATAATCCTCTTTTTATGTAAGAGAGAAAATGTTAGACACATAAAATAATCACCATCATTTTGTTTCCAATGCTTTTAATTACCTAATACATAATTAGTATAAAGACTGGCTTCACAGTCTGGTTGTCTATATCAATCACTTCACGGTTTGAATACGAACAGTGAGTGCTTTCTGGTTCTTCATTTCTTTAAACTTTTATATAGTGCTGGCATCTTCTACAGTGCTTTATGGAAAGTAACAATTCACTTAATTCCCTGTCCCAGTGTATCTTATAATCTAGATTTTCCCTATAGAGTTACTTACTAACACAAACAGACTTACACACAAGCTATGTCCAATTTAGCCAGGCTTCAATTAACCTAGTATGTTTTTGGATTGTGGGTGGAAACCCTAGTGACTGCAGAAAACACATGCAACTAAAGAGAGAGCATACATATCCATGATGATGTTCAGGGTAGAATCGAACCCGTGACCCGGCACTGCATACTGTTGTAAGTGATAAGAAAGTAAAGATCAACAGCATGTTTTTTTATTCACGCTTAAGTAGGTTTTCCATGTGCTGTCATCAATTTCTATCTATTTTTCATAATCATCAGTCTTGCAAAGATCATAGTTCTATGATGTCTTGAGAAGAAAAGGGTGACTATTTTCTCAGAACACTGTAAATGATTTGTTTGCTTACATAATTGTATATCATATTTTGTTTTTAAATATAAAAATATTTAAGCATGAAAGTACCTATATATATGTAATATAAATATATATACACATTTATTTTATTTATATATATATATATATATATATGGTGTATATATATTTATATATACACATTCATCATATATATAGTGAGTATTGCAATACTTGGTGATACCTTTTGTATTAGAAAAGCTTTCAAGTGGTCTGTCCTCCCTTTCTCAAGTATTGCGTATTGCTTGAGACTTGACAAAGTTGAGTACTAACCTCTTGAAAGCTTGTCTAATAAAAAAAGTATATTTTTATAAGAAAATTCAGTTTCTGAATGTTAAAGGAGAACTAAAACAAAAAATAAAAAAGCAGTGTTAAAATACTTACCTTATATAGAGCTGATTCCTTTTAGTCATAACATGAGCTGTGCTGTAATTAGCCGGCACCCGATGCTTCCTTCACAGCGCTGGCTGACTGAGAAGCAAGTGCCGCACCTCCTCCTGACTTGCTTCACCGGCCTCATACATCATCATGCTCATTGCGGATAGCGTTTTCCTTGGCCCTCGCAATGAACATGATGTATAAAGCATTTGGCACCGACGGTGAAGCAAGTCAGGAGGAGCTGCGGCGCTGGCTTCTCAGTCAGCCAGCGCTGTGAAGAATCATTGGGTATTGACTAATTATAGCACAGCTCACACTGTGACTGTAATGAATCGGCTCTATATAAGGTAAGGATTTTAACACTGCTTTTTTATTTTTTTTGCTTCAGTTCTCCTTTTAAGATTTTTTTTTTCTTTTTTACAATAATACCTACTACTTATATACATATATGTATGTATATATGTATGTGTGTGTATGTACAGTAGAAGTAGTAGGTTTCTATTTCCACATAAAAAATGTTAACATTCAGAAACTGAATTTTCCTAAGGAAGAATAAATAAGTTGTCAGAAACTTTGCTACTTTGCTGGACAACAACATGACATGTATTTTGTATACCTGTAGGCTGAACAGTCAAAAGAGGAACAAAAGCAAGGCCTGAATGCTGAAAAATTGATGAGGAAAGCTTCAAAAGATGTTTGCAGGCTTCGAGAACAGAGCCAAAAGGTGCCTCTGCAAGTACAAACTTTCAGGTGAGACATTCTTTAACACTGAAGGAACATATTGCTGGTACTGTGCTTTTTATTATTCATTTTCCTACGTCTCTGTTGTGGTGGTCCTTTTGCAAAATAGTAATATAGAGCTTACTAAGTTGCTAAAGAACATATGCCCTCTTTATTACGTTTATAAAATGATTAAATTATTATCCCTCAAAATAAGATGAAGATAATATATGAATATATAGCATTTGCATTAGTCACTTGGGTTTGCTTTATCTATTTTACCTTGTCAGTCAACTTTCCTTGGATATTACACCAACAACACTAATGTAATTACCACTTGGGGTGCTCAAGTACTTGTGTCAGTAGACCAAAACCATACAGATCATGTAGAAGCTTCTTCTCACACTCCTTCCTGTGTGCCCTAGGCAGTGGAATTCCTTTATTGCATGGCTCCAGTAAACAGCAAGGACTTATTATATAACTAGAAGTGGCTAGAAGACATTTTGTTTCTTTAACATTCCCTGAGATTGTCATGGAGGCCAAACTGCTAGCACATACTGCCAGCTTAATTCCTAGAGAGTGGTATGAAATGCACCTACATGAAGTTTCAATTAAAATGGCTTGAATAGCATTGCTGTAACTGGAGAATAAGTAGATATCTAGAGCATTATAATGAATTGTTTGTTTTTTATTGCAGGGAGAAGATTGCTTATTTCACAAGAGCGAAGATCAGCATACCGTCCTTATCAGCGGACGATGTATAGATTTATTTTTTTTTAAAGCTATATTTTTCCAAACTCCCATCTTTTTAGATGAATATTTTGTAGCATAGATTTCTGCTTTTATGAAAAACAGTCTTTTTTTTTTTTTTTTTTTTTTTTTTACACTAGTAAATAATTTGTAAGATACTCAATTTACGTAGGAAAAAAAAATACCAAAAAACGGTAAAAACACAGAAAAAAAAAAACCAAGCAACCAAAGTAGGATAATTTGGTATACCGATGGTAATTTTGTACATTTTCTAAACATGTATCCTAATATGTTGTAAAATCAAGAGCAAAGAAACAGCAGTGCTATGATGTGAGCCGTGTTGCACTATGCTCAGACATTTTACATCTAATGAACTGGTTAAACTGTTTTCTCTATTTTTGTGTAAACTGACTGTGAAAATGGCAAGCAAGCCGAGTCTTTGTTTTCTTTTGTCTTTTTTTTTTTTTTTGCACCAGAGACTGACTTGATAAAGTCAATACCTTTCTCCAAATCTACAAGGCTGCCTCATGAACCAGTTTCTCTTAAGTTACTCAGTGGTGCTTTTGTTTTTTCCCTCATACTTGTCAACTATTCCCAATTTTCTGGGACAGTCTAGAAGTTCTGCAGTCAAAAGAGTCCGAAGTGAAGGTTTGCCAAAAATGGGTGGAGTTTAACTGAATAGGGGGTGGGTTTTTTTCACAAAGTTTTGTGCTTAATTTATGTAAACATATTACACTATACAATATATTGACAAGTATGCTCCCTGTAATCCACTAAAAGTAAGGAAAATGAAACCTTAGTTTTGTGGCGAAGGTGTATCTGAATGCAGTGTCTATTGAATGCTTTGAAAAACAAACTGAGAATGCGAAGTTACATTAAAAAAAAAAACGGAAAAAGCAATACTTAATATTTTTCTTTAAAAAGTTTTCATTTTTCTTTTCTTGCATTTCTTTTTATGTTTTACAGTTGTCTGGGTGCAACCGCACAAGGAATCTGCAAGCTATTTCTAGGCAGGGTTCTGTTTTGTTGACTTTTTTTTCCTAAATAGGAAGTAATGTAGGGGGGTGGCAGCTAAATGTGTGAAAAGAACATTCCTTCTCTGCACGTCTGGAAGCACTTGTATCACTGAATGTTCCCTTTATATCTGTGCATCCTCTTGTTATAACGTGTAGTCAGTGCTGTGTGTAATAATGTTCTACTGTAGCATGGCATAAACACAGGTGTGCCCACCGGACCCGCTCTTTTATGGACAGTGTCTTGTGTTTGTTTTAGCCTAGGCATTTGTGACCAGTGTGACCTCTACTAGTCATGAAAAGGTGGTGCTTTGGTTGGCAACTTCCATTTAAAAGAAAGTCTTGGCAAAGTCAAGCGCTATAAGGCTACACTACTGTATATGAAGGCAAATATGTAGAGAATTAATTTATATTTATACTTAACCTTAGAAGGGGTATTTTTATTATTGCAGGGCTGTATAAATGCAGACGATCAGGCGATTTCTCGGTTCACTGACAACGAAACATTGTGGATAAAGCATTTTTGATTTCTTATTATTTACTCATTTAACAATCTAGAAGCAAGATGCCTAGTTTTGTTTAACAAAGAAGAGAAAAGGGTGTCTTTGTATGTGCCTTGTTCCATACAGGCTTTTTCCTGATCATTTGCTTAGGTTGCCGTCTACTGGGTCACAGACTTTCGTGCATTTTTACAGTTATTTTAGACATAAGAGTTGATTTCAGTAGGGGTTTTCTACTTAAAAAACTGCCTATCCTTTTGTTGTTTCAACTTAGAATAGTGCAGTGGCACTAATTAAGCATTTTACTATAGTTTTAATAATACTCTTCCTTTAAACAATCCTTTCTGCACACCAGCTGAAATCAGTGTTTGTTCTTTCTCTCATCATTGTGCCTTAAGTGTTTTGTACTAAGCTGAAGGTTGTAAGTGCATTCAAACATAAGAAAAAGGTGTTGCAACTGGAATCAGAATAGTGTTTTTGGCATTTCTACTTCCAAGGGTGCCGTGTTCCCTCACATATATTGGTACACAAATAACGGTAGTGGAAGAAAGACTCCAAAGGCAGCAATCACTGCAAACCCTTTATTGGGTGATTTCATTACACACGTTTAGGTCGGGCACTCCCATCACACATCACACTCAATCACACCCTGTCATGTGAAATGTTTTACTGTTATAGTGCAATGTGATCCCCATCATTTCCAGTAAACCAATGGATAAATCATGTTGCTGTGCTAGCTAAAAATCCAAGGTTGCAGATTTCTAATCTGAAGCACAGTCTTTTTCAGCAGCACTGAAAATGAATGAAACGGGAAAGTAAAAAAGATATTGAGGGGGTGAAACATAAATATTGTGTGGCCACCCCTTCAAATAACTTGTTACATTCTCATAATCACTCAATGGATGATGTTACCCTCTAAACTCATTTTAGTGAATGTCCCTGTATCTCACCAGACTTCAAATAATATAGTGGTCACTTAATGCTAAATAAACTTATTTTAGTTATTTTAGCATTTTGACTAGAACCAGTATGCTTCCTTAATAAGTAAATTAACAGCCACTGTGCATAAATAAAAATGATGCGACAGAAATGTGTCCACCATTGTATTGTAGGCTTACCTCGGCAGAGTTAACGTACAATCCAAGTGCCAGGCTTAATGCATTGCTTCCATTTCCATATGTTCCAAATAGACTTTGACAGGCCCTTAGTAATTGTCTGCATATTTTACTTTTTAATCTAAAATATATGCTGGAAAACAATATTAAATGACATATTCTGTAGCATTCACATTGGTAATTAACCTGTAGCTAAAATGTAATGAAAAGAAAGGAATATTATATGTGTCTTATTCAGTGCTAACCAAGCAATGACATACTTGTTTATAATTTGCTTTGTTGCTTGCAGTTGTCAGAGTAGTCGTCTCCGCACAGTGATTTCTCTGCTATACTGAAATGTTATTTCTGACCAACATGATAATTCAAATTTTATTTCTTTTCTAATTATAAATGTCATTAGGAATCAGTCTAACCAAGTGGTCAGATGAATTCAGCCCCATCTAAAATCAATAGATCTGTTCAGGCTATACTGCCAAATGTAAACAGACCATACTACACCAAACTGAGCATCAGCAATTGCCCTCTATTCAGCTCTGTAGAGTTGCAGTGAAATTGGATGCACTTGCATTCTGTGTAATTTACCTTGAAGCCATTGTTTTATCCCAATAAAGATCTAGTGGAGTCAATTAAAGGTTGCTTGCAATCATATGACTTAACAGTCAGATCCAATTTCAGTATTTGGGTATATAAATTTGAGTATTTAAAACCTGTAGTAACCACATGAATGTGGCCTTTGTAGGAAAAGAAAGACTGCAAATAGAAGACTGTTTCTAAATGATAAATCCATGCATCTCTATAAGGGGGTTATTGATTAAAGTGAGAATTCGACTGTTGAAATAAATTCTCAGCACATAGAGTGGCTACGCCCGGATTCTCTACTCCTTATTCACTAAACAGAGGATTCCCATATTAAATCTGCAATAATATTCCCATAATAAAGTCACAACCACATCAGTAGCAGTCTATTGTGTAGTGTGCTAGCTGGCAAATTCGCCACATCGCACAATATGGGAAAGTAACTAATTCACACCTTTACGAGACAATTTGGACTTTAGTCAATAACTCCCTAAATCTTTTATCCCATTGGTGGATCTTTTCTTCCAACCACCTGGTTGCACACAGGACATTTTTTAGTCCCCTTACACTTTTAAATAGCTTCTGGCCCCCAAAAATTGTGTAGGAAAATGATGGTTTAGGATGACTAATGGGTGTTAGTCACAAGATTTGTGCACGTGTATTGTAACAGCTATAGCAGTGATGTTTGGTGTTTTACTGACAATAAGTCACTGAAGTACAAGTTGTCATGTTTTGGGCTGGGCTCACTGCTTAGCCTGTCCTTATGTGTAACCATACTCCTAGTCTGTCCATGTGTGTTTATGGATCATGTCTTTATTTATCAGTTTTGTGTCTTGGTACATAAACATGAACATTCATTAAAGAAAAATCATCAAAACATTAGAATAGAACATTATTGGTTGCTTAAGCTTTAGATACAAAGAGCATTACTCATAGGTTTACCAGCTCAGTAAAACATCCGAGTATATATTTCAGTCTTGAGCAGACTGGGACAGTTTAAAAAGAATCTGCTTCGAGTGAAATGCATGCAGTTTTGTCTGTATGTGCCCCTTCAATAATCTTCTGTTATAGAGAGCTTGGTAGTCCTATTACTGATCTGCACACCACCTTGGTGGTCGAAGAACCCAAGTGCACAAATCTTGCCTCCATGTAAAGACAATCAATAATACATATTGCTGAGATGACATTACATTGGGTTCCAATAAACTGGTTCATGGCAGCATACACTAACTCTACCTGCTTTTAAGACTACTAGTTAACAAGCCGTAATGTACTTGTAAGGTCAAAGAGTTTGGGGAATGGGGAGTGATACTTATGAAGTTATTTACCCTTCAGGCATATAGGGAGTATTCAGACCCCTATCACTAAAGGGTTTTATGTAAAGGTTTAATGAAGGTTGCCTACTTTGTTTGTCAGCTTGATTATGTAAAATGTAGAACATGTGTAGAGCTGTTGTATGCTTTTAATGATTTATTTTTCCCATTTATTTATTTACAGTCTTATTTATGTTCTGTTTTTGATGTAGTTCAGTTCTGGTCATTTTAATGTTTGTTAAAATTGAAGCTAGTAGAATAATTCACCTTTTTTTGAAAACACTTGGGGCTGTTACTTATTTATATGTTAAACTAAGTATTAAATATTGAGTTCTGGATTAGGATAGTAATGCATATGTACAACTTAGATCCCTTGCTTGAGACTGTAGTAATAGGTTAAAGGGACACTAGTATCAAAATTAAAAAGATCCAAATAATAATAACCTGGTGCTGTTGTTTAAATTGCTGCAACAAATACCAGAATTAAAGGAGAACTATAGTCAGATTACATCTCTACTTATACAGTACTATATCTTAGTGCAAAACATTTCTCCCCAGTAGATGTTTCAAATGAAGCTGGTTGATTTATTACACAACACTGATAAAACTCACACACCAGGGAATGTTTGTGATATAAATGCTAAACACGAAAAGAAAAAGATGCCTGACCGCTATTGGTTAAGTAGTGTGCTGACCTTTTGGCCTCATTAGTCATGCTTTCTTTGCATTCCTGGAATACAGGAGAGAGATTAAAATGTACCTGTCCCCTCAAAACTCAAATACTAATTTAGGTTCTTCTAATGAAATAAACGTTTTTGTAAATATGTATTTTTTTTAAAATGTACCTTTTATACAGTGTTTCTCTCTGTCATCTTCCCTGTCAGCCCACCTTTTCTTTCCTGAGTTATGTGGGTGGAGCTAAATAATATTATAGCTCTTCCAATCAGATCCCTGCTAGATCATGATTTAAGGGATCTGACAGAAAAGTCAGGCTGATAGGGAAGATGACAGAGAAACGCTGTATAAAGGTACTTTTTTAGAATATATATTTACAAAAACATTTATTTCATTAGTAGAATCGAAATTAGTATTAGTTTTGAGGTTACAGGTACACTTTAACTTGTGCGCAGGCGTTATATTACACATTAGGCAAAAATGTCCAGGGGAGAGTACCCTTTCATGGAAAGCACACACATTTCCTGGTGTGGGAGTTTTCCAGTGCTGTTTCATCTGAAGCAGGATAATTTATTACACATCTACTGAGTAGAAATGCTTCTCACTAAGGTATAGTACTGCATATATAAAGATGTAATCTGACTATAGTTCCCCTTTAAAGGAATGGAAATGAAAACACTGTAGCTCTATTAATATCAGCACCAGAGTTCTATCTATACAGTGAAATGTTAATTTGGTACCTGCAGCTCAGAGGTAAAATGCAAACCATAAATTATCTGTCTTAGAAAAAATTCTATGTACACCTGAACCCTTTCTTGTGCAATTTTCTTGCTTTCATTTGGTTGGACTTTAAGGAAACCCTGTACAAACAACTGCAAGTACAGTGTATATTAAAGTGGAACCTTTCAAAGAGCAAAATCAATTGCATAAAAAGCAAATTAGCAATGTTTAAATACTGCATATATTCAAACAGGGCTAATTTATTTGATGGTTATTACATAAGGGCACTAATGAGTAGTTGTTATTTAAGCAAGATGTAAAACAAACAATTTTAAACAAATTGACTCAATCATATATCAAAGAACATCAATTAAAAAAATGATTTTTATACATGTCCCCTTTTTTATGACCGGGTGTGGCTGTCAAAATTCTTAAAATCTCTATGGGGGTTATTTATAAAAGTCAGAAAGCTTTTTGATTAGTTAATGCTGGAAAAACAGCATCTTTTTATTTATTCTGGCATTTTTGCCTGTTTAAAAAGTTGTTGAAAGTGAATTTTATTGCTTTAAAGTGATGTAAACCATTATTCCCTATGGAAGTAGTTCTGTGGTTTGACCACAACCAAACCACCAAATTTTCCCCTCTGAAAAAGGATTTGAAACTGATCTGTAATGGACCTAATTAGAAAACACTGAAGGGGGTTATTTTCTAAAGTCTGAATTCGTCTGTCGAATTCTTAAACAGCAGATTCCCGTAGCAAATGCGCGACTGTGACAAGTATTTTGTTTACCTATTGTAAAGTCGCAACTACAACAATAGTCTCATAGATACAACTGCGACGGTAGCAGTCTATTATGACTGTCTTTAGCTGTTGAATTCGAACCTTTACGCAACAATTCAGACTTTAGAGAATAACCTCCTGAATAGTGTGTCGCTGTCAACGGATTGATATTTATCGATAACAACTGTTTTCAACATAGTTTTGAAATTTTTTTGTTGAGGCTATATCAGTAGTATTGAAAAGTAGAGCAAAACAGAAGTTTACAACGAAATACAGCAAGACTAATTGAAAAGGTCTAAATAGACTTCAGTTGTTTATAAATGTGTACACCAATCTACAGACTGCAGACACTTTTGGATACAGATGTATAGGCCTATCTATTGAATTTCTATAAATAACTAGAATACTTCCATCCCTAAAGTTTAGCAACTATTAACAATAGTTAGCAAAGCAGGAGTGAGATAAAATTGGAAAAATGTTGCACAAATTCAGCTAAAAAAACGCATTAAACTTCAAATCTAATATCAGTCTAGCACTGATAGAAAATGCAATCACAGTGGGTGAATAAAGTCTATAAATAGTTTTTTTTTTCTTCTTTTTTTTATTGTAAATGAGCTCTCTGAAAGCAAGAATCAGCATCCTGTAAATGTATAATGATTTTGTAGATGTTTAAAACTTTCTAAAATGTGTATATCTATTCTTGTTGACGTAAATAAAATAGTATTCTTTTTTTTTACTTTTTTTTCTGTTATTCTTAGTATCATACTTCTGTAATTATGTATGTCAAAATCAAAGTATTATGGGCATGTCAGAAAAAAATCATTTCTGTTTTTTTATTTTTAGCCAAATGAACAAAGTTGTACTGTCACTGAATCATGTATTTTTCTACTATATTCTTTGTAAACTGTGTTAACTATAAAATGCTCAGAACTGAACTAAGTATGTAATCGGGTTAAAATTCTGAATGTGTTTATGTTTTTATTTGGTCTCCTGTCATTAATAGTATGGAATTGCTACATCACATAGATTAACATTGTCTCTGCACTTTCTATGTTTTTCAGTGATTTGGAAAAAAAAACAAAAAACTTTTTTTAACAAATTACACGTTGTCTGTGCCTCATTTTACGAAAAACAATTTATAATACAGTGAAAAATCTTTTTGCCTATTTAATCCAATGTATTCAGCAAACAATTCAAATTCAGAACAGTTTGGACCTTTAAAAATAAAAAATTTAAAAATGGTTGAATAAAAGGCAGCTCTAAGATAGTCAGAGACATTAGGGACCTCTCTACTATGTCTCCATAACAGTGTTCAACTGGGATTACTACAATAGGCCCTTGCTTCTTATCAGGCACGTATCTACATAACGGGTGACTACCATAATGGTGAAGTCACGCAAACTCTTCTCTGTAGTCAAAAACCAAGAACTGTTTTCTGTATTTGTTTATCAGACAAATGTGAATATTTAATCCTTAGAAAAGTATATCGTTTATAAAATATAATAAAGACAATCTTCCAGCAGATAGAGATACAGAGTAACAGCATTATAATATACAAAATATTAATATCAGTATTTTACATCAGGAGAAATGCAGAAGTTTAGAGCAAGTCTAGGCATGGGATATGTCCATTACACTCAGCCATGGGCCACAAATTTTTACTGCTTAAAAGCATCTGCAACTCTATCTTAATGCAGTTCTACATTAAAGTCCATAAGGGAACCATTTTACCACCATGTGCCTTTACAATGAGAGGAATACTTATGGAAAATAAGCTGCACTCTTCATTACATTTCACCCAAATATCCTTTTGAATTTTTGCCTATGTACTGAACAATGTGTTTTAAAAAATTGGATAGTAAAGAATTGAAAATCGTGAAGCGTAAACCCAGAGAGCCTGTGTAAACGGTTTCCCAAAGGTACAGCAGCTGGCCCCAGGGCTAACATGCTTGGGTTGGGAATATCATGTGGATGAATGCTGATGGAGGTACTTGCAGTAACCATTTATGGTGAGGAAGTACTAGAGTTACCCTCACTCTTTTTTTTTTTTAATCAAAATGATCTGAGTATTCACTGTTCAATAACTAAGTATCCTCTTTATGATTGTATTTTGGTAACCCTATTTCAGCATGCTACAGTGTAATTGTGAAAAACTCTCCCAGCACTTAGAAAAAGGCCTAAATCCCAGAATCCAGAAGACATTGGAATCCCTGCTACTTCTGTTAGCTCTTTCCGTAGCTTGCCTTGTTCTGGCAGTTGTTCACACAGGGAAAGCCAGTTGTTTGCACTCTTGCTTTCCTGCCTTCTGATTATAGGATTGGGCTGCATCTCCTCGGGCTGAAAGTCAGTCTAGGCTAATGGTTATGAACCTGTGTACCAGAACTTGTAGGACCCTTTGTAAAGTTTTGTTAGTCAACATTAGTACCCAATACGCCTGTATGAACAGGATTTAGAACAATATGCAAACAGCTCCTCCAAATACATAAGTCAGTGGTATAAATGACCTTTTGTAGCTGCAGCTCGAAATCTCAGTAATATGTTTCTGTCTGTTTGCTGTGCACATCCTTTTCGGGTTCTGGATGCATTTCACAATAGGAAAGCACATCAAGATAACACCAGAGCTGCAGCGCTTTCTTACAATACTGCTGAGAGAAACACTGTCTGTGTTTGCAGTGGTTTTGAGGGTTCCAGAGAAACTGTTAATAAAGTCTGCTCCCTGATTGTCATTGGTGCTACTATGTCTCTATTATGCACTCAGCTTAAGGAATTAAACCAAACTGTCGACCTCATAGAAAAAATGTCAATCAAATAACAATTGAATAAACATCTTGGAACCTGGATACATTTATTAAAGACCATCAGAAAATGAAATTCATCATTTTTTGCTTATAATCACACTGACCATCTGTTATAAAATATGAAACACATGGCACTGCCTGATGGATCTCCTCACTCCCACTCTGTGCTACATAGCCAGAGACTATTACTATACACAGCACATAGCATGGACATGTTTTCAGTGTCACGAGCTGCTTAATAAAAAGAGGTATTTGTGTCATTGCACTTACTTCCTCAGTCCCTATGTCCTACTTTTTTTGTCTCCAATCCTCTACCTGCTTTGCACTAACCTAAGAAATGTACCATTGAAGAAGTTGTTATGGTTAATTCCATTAATGAGTTCAAAACTGGTTTGGATGCTTTCC